>JANJYP010000546.1:0-11661 GCA_024605115.1 Rastrelliger brachysoma | reverse complement strand
TCACTACAAAATATGGTTATCCTTTCTTTTTCTTTGTCCTTGATTTACAGTGATTTGCGGTCACAAACCTAGTGGAGGCAACATTTCCCTGCCTTCTTTACATACCAGGCAATTGATTTACCAATCATTTTCATTAAGGGCAATGGAAATAATACAAAGAAAAAGGGAGAACATAGTGCAGGACAGAGGACAGCTGAGCTGCAGCCACTGAGACCATGTGCCTATTTGGTTGCGCAGGGCAACAGTCAGATAATGGATGACGAGGCCTCTTGGAGCCAGCCGTTCCATTAGGTTTCGTTAATGTGGTCAGAGGAGGTTGGCGTGGCTCATCCGCCTTCATATCCACTTTCAGAGATGCTCACTCATTATGGCCAGTAGATTTAGTATATCTCTCTCTCTCTCTCTCTCTCTCTCTCTCTCTCTCTCTCTCTCTCTCATTTGCTCTCTCTCCCTTTTGTTCTCTCCACTGTCCTGTTTTACTGTCGACTTCCTCTGCATGTGTCTCTTTTTCTCATCTGTTCTCTGCCCTTTTTTCTCTTTCTTTCTGTCTCTCTCTGCTGCTTGGGAGGGTTTGAGTTCATCCATTCTACGTTGCTGTTTTAAATTAGCTGGTGGCTTTCCTACAGTATCATCACAGTCATTGCACAAGAGTCAAAGGTACATATTGTCTCTTGAATTACTACGCTGAGGGATTTGCGGTAGATTCACACTTTTGCAATACAGATTTCTTCGAAGCTTATTTTTGAATCTGTGTTTCTCCAGTGCTCTTAAAGCATGTCACCGCAACTTGTGTGGCAAAATGGGAACTTTAGTCTTGTGAAAGAGGTGCATGTGTCAGTGCTGTGTGAACTGTACATTTGGTGGGTGGAACAGAATGGAATTCATGAATGGAGACAGAATGGAGTGTCTGTGGCAATCATCCATCCGCCACCGTGCTGGGAATTAAAGCATTATGATGGGAGAGGATGTTGTCTAATGCTTTCCTAATTCAATTATTGCTTAGTCATATGTAGACTATGTATTTCCAATATGATATATACAGTATGCCCTGATGGCCTGGGTTATGTTTCATTTTGCTTTACAGTACAGCATTGCCAACACGTTAATTATTTACCTTCATATCCAGCAAATTAAAGCAGAATTAACTGATTACATTTTTACCACCTGAGGGTGGGTTTGCTGGGTTTTTTTGGGTAGTTTTTTGTTTTGTTATTTTGCTCTGCTTGTTTGTTTTGCATCAAAGCTTATGGCTCAGGTTTAGCTCAGGTTGTAGCATTTTTAAATGAAAGAAATTTCTTTATTTCTCCCTCACGCTCTCTGCCAATTGTAAAAGATTTGGTAGAGGTTCAAATTCCTAATGATTCAGGAAAAGCTTTGGCATTGTGGAAACATGACTTCATTATGACAGCAAATTAAAACCTCAAACCTTCCACCCCAACACTTAAAGGTGAAGAATTTAGTAGCATTTAGTTTAAATGATAGAATGGATTATAATAGTCATGAGTCACTATGAGTCATTTGATCCAGCATAAAAGTATTGAAGAGTGCAGCTTTAAAATTGCAGTGAAACAGAGGTTAGACTGTGCTTCTTACATATTTCTCAATGAAACAGAATATGTGGGCAGTCTGATTTGATTGGACCACTAAAAGGCGGGCACACCTTAACAAATACAGAGCTGTTGGTCTCCACACACACCCCCATCACCCAGTGTTGCTAAATGAAGACACAATGAAGAGGGTGAAATAAATAAAGTAAACCTCAGTCACATGCTTTTGAAAATGAACACAACACTTTTTTTGACACACCACAAGCAGTCAAGGGCAGTTTTATACAAGGCATGGTGGGTTGCCCAAAAATCACATTTGATTGGATACATTTTTGTTTGCTGTAAATCTCTGAGTTTAAGATGAATCTGGAAAGATTTTACAGGAAAAGAAAAGACAAGGATTTTGTCAAAATATAGAAATGCATGTTGTTTGGTTTTTTTGCATAGTTTTGCATTTAGAATTATCTAACCAAACAGTTAATACATGGACACAGTTTTGGCGCTGGGAAAATGTATTCATTTTTTTCTGCTTTGTCTTTAAGTTGGTGCAAAGGCACCAAATAATGAACTAACTTTGTGGCTGATGACATTTAACATAACGTGGCTCTTTATGATGAAGGGCAAATAATCATCATGCTAAACAAACAGATTTTTTCTCTTGTGTATATTGCTGACAAATTATTCTAAAAGTTTCCTCCATGCCAAATGCGATGTTTACACTTTGAGTCAACACTGTCGCTGACCTTCCTCTCATCCTTCCTTCGCAGCCTCATGCTTTTATATCCCCTCCAGAGCGACCCTGATTTCTCCTGGACTGAGTAGACCTTGCATTCCCCGTCTGTACTTCACTGTCATGTTTTGCTCCACCCGGCTGGTGCATCACAATGGATGCCTGTGCCTGATGAGCTCCCTTTGACCTTCTCCCTCACCCTGGCACACACACACACACACACACACACACACACACACACACACACACACACACACACACACACACACACACACACACACACACACACACACACACACACACACACACACTCTCACTCTCTCTCTCTCTCTCTCTCTCTCTCTCTCTCTGCCCTGGCTAAGCGGGAAGCTGCTTTTCTGCCAGCCTAATAAATACAAAAACAAATTGCAGCAGGTTAGAAGTATGCAGCATAGGCCGGAGCTGTTAATGTGATGAACTTGGCTTTGTGGAAATACGAGGCAATTAAACTCCCACGGTGCCTCCTTTTGGCCCAGACAGACAGACTGAAGAAGGGGTGTTAGGGTCCCTGGAGACCCTGGAGGGAGAGAGAGACACACAAATAGGGGGTTGACAGAGAGAATAGAGCCATTTAGCAGGCCCACAGGAGTAGGAAGTGTGCTGACTATGATTGGACTTAAACACCAATTAGTCATGAGGCCGCCTCGTCACAAGGTCAGGCTGAGCCTACGGGAGCACTGTCCGACCATCGCTCACCCTCCTTGTGTTTGTTTTGGTTGTTTTCCAGCCTGATTGGCCTAATTGCAGTCTGATTACCAGTCTGGTTTACAGTTGTTCAGATGGTGAGACAGAAACAGGAATTAAGACAGGGTTTAGTTTTGTGTGTGTTCATGTATTTAGAGCTCAATGGCTCCTCATACATTATTATTGCAGGAGGCTGTTGAGTGAACAAAACAAAACAGAAAGAACTCAGCTATGTCTTCATGTCTCAACTTGATAATTAAACCTGCAGCTTTAACCAACAAATTTTGGCCCTTCAAAGACATTCTGGGACATATAGAGCAACATGATGTAGATGACGCACATGATGCTTGTTGAAAGAAAAAAGCTAGTAATACTAATTCACCAAACTACCACTAAACTTTACAGTTCAAGTATATAAAAGGGTAAGAGTATACGTAAGGCAAAGGGGATGCTTAGACAAGAAATTAAAGCTTTTCACACTGAAAACTTACATATTGATACACAATGATTTTCACCCTAATGATAAATTCCCCTATTTGCTTTCTTGGTGGTAGTGAGATACAGCGATCAATACCTCTATCATGACTGTACATTTAATATGCAGTTACAGCCAGCAGCTAGTTAGCTTAACTTCAGATAATGATTGAAAACAGCTAGCCTTGCTGTTTCTAAAAGTAACGAAATATCTAAACACTGCTGCTGAATACATTCAATTCTGTTTGTAAACAAACAAAATATGTTGTCATTTGTGAACTGAGCCAAGCTTGTTCTTTAATCCTGTTCCCAGGTTTTATGCTAAGCAAAGCTCACCAGTTGCTGGCTGTAGCTTCATATTGAATGTCCAGACATGAGAGTGGTATTGATCTTCATATCTCTGGTCAAGAAAGTGAGTAAGTGCTTTGGACAGGATGGCACTTGCAGAATTACCGTCTTCCACAGACCATTCAGCCAAACTCTGGTCAAGGGTCGTGCAGCTGTAAGGATGATGCTGAGGACTGAGCAGACTGCAAGAGGCTTTAGTACCCTCCGTCCAGCCCAAGTCTGATATCTGCCAGCAGCCCATCACAGCACGGCTCATACAGTGTTGTATCTGGCTCTTCAGCCACATTGACTCAGTTATTCTATATCATTCTCCCTCATTGTTATGAATATAAATATCGGCCGGCCTTTGCCAGATGCACAAGAGTAAGGGAGGAGGGAGGGGAGAGGGGAGCGTGATTGAAATTCCAGTGGACCTTCAGGAAGCAATCTGGACTTGGGCATGCAGGAGAGAGGGAATGGTTTCTGTCTGCTTCTGTTTGCACTCATGCTGAGATTTGTGTGAAATGAGACTTTCTCACCGCATGGCTCACACTCTCTCTCCATCTCTCCCTGTGCATATCTGAGTACTGACCCACAGCTTATCGATCAAGCTGCTTACATGATAGCAGTGAGGGGCGTTAACCTGATCTCTCCACATAAACACAAAACATCTGTGCTGCTGACTCTCATAAAGCCAACTGACCACCTCAGCGAGAAACCACATTCAAGATAGTGGAGAGGCTCTTAAAGCAGCTCAAAGTCTGCTGGCTTTGAAGCTAGCAGGAAGCCCTTCTCTCGCTCAGCACAGATAACACTCAGGCCTTAGCCCAAACTCAGATCCATCTGCTTGCAGCACACAGGAAATGAAGAAAATGTGATGAAATGAGTGAGGAAAGCACAGAGTGTGAAGTTCAAACAGTAAAAACCAGAGCTGATCCAACGTGTGAATGGGGTTCCTGGCAGAATAAGAGCAATGACTCTTAAGTGATGAAAGTTTGCTCATGTGTCATAGTATATGTACAATATATTAACATATATTTGGCAGGAATAAAAATGTTTCTATTTCAGCCACTGTAAGTAGTCTAAAAGAAACATGTTTTTTCTTGAAATACATTTTTGAAATAAGGATAAAGTTTTGCTTTTAATCAATTAAAAACAAAACTATTCACTTCTATTTTTAACAGGGTCACTTATGACACAATGCTGGTGAGAAATCAAAATCATTAAATGTGAAGAATCTGGACATTCTATGATAAAATCAAATGTTTCATCTCAAAACTGAATGAAGGCAATTAGAGCCAACTGTAAATCTGAATATAGGAAACCTCAAAATACTGAGGAGAAATCAAAATATCAGAAAATCATGTCAGATTTAATAAAATAACATTGAATATTGTGCAAGCTGCAACAGTTAGTGATCCTGACATTTTTAATCTAAAAAATGCCAAAATTATCTTGTTCCAGCTTTTCAAATGTGAGGTTATGGGCCTTTCTCTGCTTCATACTGATGTAAAGTCCTGTTGATTAGACAAAATTAAAACACTTGGATGCTTTGAAAAAACTAGGTCAGACATTTTTGTTCACAGAAAGTGCTGTACCTACATACTTCAAACTCCTTCGATTCCAAGAAAACAGGTTTTTGCTTGACTGTAGTCATTACTTCACAATATGGTGTGATAATTAATAATCATCTTTCTTCATGGGATATCGGTTGTATTTTAAAGCACAATTCTAGGTGATGGTGATGCTCCTCTCTCCTTACCCCTGAATTCCAGATGAGGATGTGTTGAGGACCTGACAGCAGTCGATTCATCATCCCTTACAGGTCATCCATCACCAGCAGCAGGCAGAGGAGCAGCACCAGGCAAGTGAGAGCCCGGGAGCGTCTGGGGAGCACTATGCTCC
This sequence comes from Rastrelliger brachysoma, assembly GCA_024605115.1. Lineage (NCBI taxonomy): Eukaryota > Metazoa > Chordata > Actinopteri > Scombriformes > Scombridae > Rastrelliger > Rastrelliger brachysoma. Next base: position 5,955 of record JANJYP010000546.1, on the reverse strand, counting down.
GAATGCCCCACTGGGTACTCAGCCCAACATGTGCTTCAGAGAGCTTCCTGTAGAGCACAGCAGTGATTAGTTCAACATGTGCAATGTCCACGTGTTGAATTGGTAGACTGGGAAAAACAGAAAATAGGCAAGATATTGATTAATGTCATCATATAAGTAGAAAGGCCCGGGTGCAATGTGAATCATTAAGTTACTTTTTATAGCACTCAGTCTGCTGGACAGTGATTCAGTTTTAGTCTGTGTTTCATCCAACTTAACTTTTGACCTATCAAGATGAAAAGAAACAATGTTTGAAGAGTTGGAGGAAGTCTTGGGTAAGGAACAAGAATTCTAATTTATGTTTTTAAAATAGATCAGCGGCAGGCGAACATCTTGTTTACCAATGTGTCAGATCGGCTCTGGTGCTTTATTTAATATTGCCTGGTACTATGGTCTCCACTAATGTTATTCATTTTTATCCTGTTTAATCAATAATTCAATGTTCAATAATTTCATGGTCCCAACATGACAAATTATCATATTTTAAGTTGATATGTTGAAAAGTTAAAACTTTATTTCCCATAATTGCTTATCTGCATGTAATTTTGTTCTTATAGAGCAACTTCATCATTGATTTGGAGACATGTTTCTGATTAAGTCAAATATTCCCTCTTGTTTAATTTTGAATTCAGTCTCTACCAACTGCTGAGGGAACTATCTGGCCTTTTAGCTGCTAAATGTTAATCAACTAGTTACTAAGTGTGTCTGCCATTTGGCGTTTGGCAGATAGTAGATTTTTTTAGAGCTTTTTCTATGAAAATATTTGCTTACTGCAGCCAAAAATAATATTATGGGAGTGCTGATAGTGAACCAAAATAAAAATAGTTGCAGCAGATAAACAATGAGCTAAAACTCACTACAGCTGCCAGCTGCAAATTTGGATGACAATACTCAGTTCATCACTAAGAATGAAAGCTCATTTGATACATTTGTCATTTGATACATTATTATAAATTTTGGATTATAGCTGCCTTAAGAATAATAATTGTACATTTTGGAATAGAAATGAAAAGACTTTTTGGTGCCACTTATGTGCAGCAAGGTTATAAAATGTTTGTTTATAAGTACCTCTGTGCATACATGCATCTTGTTTCTGTATGCATGTACAACATGCATGTGTGGGTCCCACTTGTCCTCCCCTGCCACCTGCCTGGCTGTCCACTGTGTCCCTTCCTTTGATGCCAGGCGGTGGTGTGTCATCCAGATGTGGCAGCAGAGGAGCGAAGAGTTCAGTTAGTCCCTGCGGATTTTCCCCCTGAGCCCCTCGTACAGGCAGGGCCGCTGGGGAGAGCCATACAGCTGATATACAGTACGTGTGTCTGTCCTTGCATACCTCTCTTCCATTCTCACTCCTCTCCCCTCTTCCATCTGTCCATCATTCTTCTTTCTTGTGCAGTATGACTCTTCTGTGCTACTCACTACTCCTTCCTTCATCTTTCCACTTCATCATTTCCTTGTCCTTCTTCTGCGTCTCCCTTTAGCTTCTGTCCACTTGAAACCTTCACCCCTGCTGAATTTCAAACATCCTCAGCTGCACACAGTTATTACATACAAATCTACTGTACTGCACTAAGGGTAGCAAAATCTTTGGGATTGAATTGTGGTTTATTTTCTTTACTTTACATTGCATGTATGTTATTTTTCCCTCTGACTTCTTATTTGATGTTAAATTTTGTGTTTTGTAATGATGCTGGTCTTTTCAACAGACAATTCTGATGTAATAGCAGGAAAGACACAAGTGTAATTAATAACATTCATAAAGCCTCAGGCCCTGGCTTCACAGAGACACTAAAATGGAACTCAGCCACCGTTAACATTATTAGTTACACCTGTGCCTTTCCTGCTATGACAAACCAAAATGTGCATGGAGGAAAAAGTTGATTGAATGAATCAGAAATTGCACTCATAAAAATAGAGAAGGGTGTGTAATCCATGTGTAAGTTAGACTGAGTGGAGTTGAGTGAGTGGAGGAGATAACCTTATATATTTGAGAGGTATGAGAAAGAAAAGAGGAAGAATTCTGCCAAAGTGCCCTGTGGGCAGCATGCATTACACACAATCCCACTCTTTAACGGCTTACAGCAAAAAGTCCCTGAGCTTTAGAGAACATATGTGTCTATTTTCACTCAAAAGACTGATCTAGCACGCCTCTATGAGTGTTGGTTGGTATTTGAGTTACTTTCTCTCACTATATCTGACTTACAATTGAGGGCAGCTGCACAGAGGGTGTTCTGACGGTCACTGAAGTTATGATGCTGCAAAGAGGTGCAGTACTGTCAACTGTGGACCTACTGTACAAAATAACTCAACAGTAGCAGAAATTAACCTTCAGCTATATGATCTGACTTTAACTCCTGTCTCAGCAAGTCTCCATCATGCTTGAGCTGCCCTTGAGCAACTAACTGAATCTCAACTCATGCTGCTTTTTTTAACCAGGAATTGGTATGCACTCACAGGAGGAAAACACACTGATGTAAAGACCTGCATATGAATTACAAGAAACTGGGAGTGTTTAAAATTTTGTCTTGGGAGAGAAAAAAAAAAAGAAATGATAAACATTCAAAAACTCCCTTTTTTTATCTGAGGCTGTGTTGCTGCCCTGTGTGAAGAGGCGAGCTCTGGTTTGGTCTGGAAACAGGATGTGGGCAGGAGCACTGGTCATCTGCCACATGCCATGAAACTTCTGGAGCTCATTTGCATAGGTTATGTGTGTGCGTGTGTTTGTACAAGTGTTTGGTTTGTAGCTGGGTGTCCAATGAAATCCTTGTGTGCTTGTGCGTCTGGGTTATTGTCAGTTCATGCGTGCATACACTCCCTAGTGAAACCCTTGTACATAATAAGTTCAAAAATGTGTGTGTCTCTGTGTGTGTGTGTTTGTGTGTGTTCCCTCCCCCGTGTCCTGCGTAGGCCTCTTTTCCCGGCACAGCACCATGCATGGCATCCCTGCTGGCGCTGTTTTCAGCCCACCCTGGAAAAGTCAAAGACAGGCAGACAGGCTGTCTGTCTGTCTAAGTCTATCATCAGCCTCACCTCTCAATCTTTCTGCACTGGTAGTATATGTTTCAATATCAAATCATGAAGATGTTCAGTAACGGGCAACACAAATATTTACCCCAATGAGTGAATAAATCATTCTGAGTTTTGCGAGCATCATATTTCTTCAAACAAAAACAAGTTTTGCTATAACAGGCAAAGAAAATCACTTTCATTTCAAAAAGCTCCCTCCACTAGGTTACCTATAAAACAGCAATATGACTTCATGGTGTCACTTGATTCAAGACTCACTAGAAAAAAGAAAACTGCCTGATAGAATGTCTCTTGTGTCTTATACAGACGTTTTAATTCATTTTAATTCAGCATTTTAAATAAAGCCACATCATACAAACAGTGTGTGACATTGGGTATACACTGTAACACAGCAAGTGCAACTGAGTGAATGCAGTGAAACCACTCTGCTTTGTGTTCTGGTGGATGTTTGGTTTTAGTCACTGTAAATGAGGTTATGATTGCAGTCGGTCACCCTGCCTCTTTGATTTATCCTGGCTCAGTGTGCTGGAAAGTCTGAACATTGCAGACTAGTTTAAACAAACAAATAACCCCATAGGGAAAATATGAGAAATACAGACAAACATCAGTACCTTGGCTCGAGTAAGCACCCATTGCTGCTTTGAAAGATGGTTGGTTTTGTGCTGAGATGGCATCACCTCCACGATCTATGATTAATGCTGTCATGCCATGTGTGTTTTCATCCAGTGAAGCTTTTCTCTCATAAGTACTGATTAATTTTCAGCAATTTACACAGAGAGTTGTAATTTTTTTGGAGCCAGGTTTTATTGGCCCTGAGATTTCTAGCTTCACCTCTACACAATGGAGGTGAAAAGAATTGTGGCCTTAAATTACATCTCTTTGGAAATAGTGTTCCTTTTAGTCTGGAAATTCAGAGAACATACTTCAGACAGTCTTAATAGGGACCATTTCTTTTATTGTGGTTCAAGATCCAATAACTGCCTACAATGCATTTTTTTTGTGTGTGTGTTTCAAATATCTGGCACACGCACTGACAGCTGTTCTCCTGGTTGGAAAAAATGGTTCATACAGGCAAAGTTTTGTGTGTGGGATTAGGAACATGGTGATAGAAAAGTGTAGAATTAACCACCACAGGTTTTTTTAGTTTGACTTATACAAATAACCAAACTGAATAAATTGGTTTTAAACACTTTGCAGCAGTGTAATGAGCTATAAACACAACACTGACATATTATCAATGTTTAAAATTATGTTAGCAAAACTTTTTCATATGTCACTTCCAGCAGATACAAAGCATCATTAGCACGCATTTAAAATCTTGTTTCCTGTAACCTGAGGAATGTACATACAATACTCACTCTACATTTAGCTCTGCTTTTGATCTCAGAGATTTTTCATTGAAAATAGCTGCCTGGCACTGCTTGAAATGATGCTAATGATATCAGGATAAACCAAACCCAACTAAATTTGCTAATAAACCAAAAAAAAGTCGCACAAAGTTAAGGGGAACTGCAGAGCTGGGTAATAATTACCCATTGTGAATTTATTAGTAATCCCTGTCACATTACAAATAAATATTTTTTGAATTATTAGTACAAAATTGTTAATTAGTGCAATTTTAACCATTGCACACAACATCTTACACCTCTATTGTATTGTGGTGGTGGAAATAAAATCAGAGATGGGTATGTCAGAAAAGGGATTATTGATATATGCACGGTATTTTGTGTGTGCGGTTGCTATTTTGTTTTGAAGAAAGGGGATTATTAAAATCTAAACTATCTTCACTACTAGTAATCAAGAAAATATGTTTTTTTGGTGTTTCCTCAAATGAACCACCTACACCCAGGTTATTTGTTGAGGAGAAACTGAAGGAATCAGTAGTCTGTTTTGATATTAGCTCAGACATGGAGTGAAAAGAAGCCAGGAAAAAGACACAGAAGTCTAATTTTGTGCAGTAAAATGATAGATCACAGTCGCACTGATAAAGTCACTGTGAGTTATGAGATGGACAGACGGCTCCATTGCAGGGGCTGCAGTTCTCATCCTCCAAACAGCTTTTGTAAGATATTATCTAACTCCAAAGAGAACACAAAAGTTTAATTAATCAATGTTATAATTGAACATGTAATACTCTTTGAATCTTTGCTGTTTGCTTGCCCTCTAATCATTTTAGATTTACAGCAGGGAACAGTCATAGCACCAGCAGCCATGTTTCTACCACAGAGGGACATCATTAGGTTTTTTTTTACTGGGTGTTCACATATTCTGCTATTCATTAAAGACGTTTAATTACATTTTTTAACAAAGTGAAGTTATCCAAACCAACTTTTTGCACAATGAGCATATAAAGGTTTGGGACACTCCAGCAGGACAGAAAGTGTTTTTAGACACACTGCTCTGGGGATAAAATTCGTGGCTTTTCAAGACATTCATTCCACTGGGCCCCCTGTCACTCTCCAATGTCAGACTTAAAGGCCAAGTCCCAAACTGCTGTAGTGTGCCTGCTGATGAAACACTGTCACCCATCTTGGCTTTGTTTACAGAGTGATGTATTGGCTTGAACATATATGACATCTAGCATTTATTTTTTCCATGTATTTTTAAGTGCTACTAAATGTTCTTAACCCTGTGGTAAGGTAAATTACATCAGACTGCATTGCACAGCAAGATCTGTAAGTGAGGTGAATTCAACACATCAAATGAAGTCTACAGAAAGTTAATTGTTTGATATTTTTCGCCTCCAGACAGAGGACTGAGTGAAAACCTGGGGACATGACTAAAATGATTATATTTGGGTTAAAAAAAATTGACCCACATATTATTGATTTAATATGAAAAGAAAACCACAGATAGGATATAGATCCAGACAACTATGCAGAAAAAAAA
>JANJYP010000541.1:0-19467 GCA_024605115.1 Rastrelliger brachysoma | reverse complement strand
CAAGATCCAACTGGGGGAGCGCACGTCAGAGCTTCCGGAGCCAGCTCCGCCTTGCTCCCCCTCAAAAAAAGCCCTGGATGGTTGTAATTACCTACAGGGATGGATATAGCTATAGACATCGATTCTGAGATATAGATACTGCCCTTATGATGTTTTTCTGTCTCAGATGCACTATGTTCAAGATAAACTCTTTGTGGGCCTGGAGCACGCTATCCCGGGATTTGTGGTCAAAGAGCGGGTTGAGGGCCCAGGCTGTTCGTACCTGCAGCACATCCAGGCTGAGACTGGGGCCAAAGTCTTCCTCAGAGGGAAGGGATCGGGCTGTTTGGAGCCTGCTTCTGGGCGAGAGGCCTTTGAACCCATGTACATCTACATCAGGTGAGTGTTGCCCTATAAACTAAGAAAGACTAAGAACATTTGCTGGAGAGGGATTACTCCTGTTAATGCATTAATAGGGTCAGCCACAGTTAGTCTATAGTTATTTGCAGCCATGTGGGCTCACAAGAACTAAATTTAGTCTTTTTCCTTTCCAGTCATCCTAAACCAGAAGGACTCGCAGCAGCAAAAACATTGTGTGAGAACCTTCTTCAGACAGTGAGTAATTTCCCTTTCCTGTTACCGTAAAATGATTTACCACATACTTTGTCTCTGCTTTTCCTTTCTACTACTGACAGTCTTAAAGTACTTACAGCCCTAATGAACTAGAATCCATTGGAGATGCAATTTCCTTGGAAGTGATTGTTGATGATTAATTAATTAACCAGTTATTAATTAATTAAGTGTTATTGAAAAGGTTATTAACACTCAGTGCAAATTAGCCATATTCCAACCTTACAGGAATGTACCAATTCAATTGTTTAAACTGGCAGCACAGATGTAACTATTGTCACACTTAGCATGCCAACTTAACAGTTGTCAGTTAATATTATTTGTTGTTATGCTGTTTTTTAATTAGTAATATCCTATATGTCCACATTCTCCAGTCATAAAAGTCATTGTTATTGCCTCCCAACTGTGGCATACAAAGCTTAAGTCAGTGTCCAAAACAAAAACACATACACTTCCTTGTGGTATGAATGGAGTCATTAATTTGACAGATGTGCCACTGAGATAAGCTATTGTGCAGTTGGAGCTAAGAGTTTGGTTAAGGGCACCTTAGTGATTGTAATGAAGGAGGAGCAGTACTCTTCACTTTTCCCACCCAGAAACAAAGAGAGCAAATTCTCTGATTGCAGCTTCTCAAATGTGATTTTTTTTTTCTTTTCTTTAGTCCACTATTACAGTAAACTGCATTTCTTTGGGGTGTGGGCTGTTGGTGGGGACAAAACAACTCATCAAATAATTGAGAAAATAATCAGCAGAGTCAATGAGGAAAATAATCGTTAGTTGCAACCCTGCATTTTAGCATGTAACTCTTATGAAACTGTAGATGTGCATGTATTCTGTATCTTCTATACCACAATACCACATGTTTGGGTTTCTATTAGAACATAGGTAAGCATACTAAGGTTTCATTTATAATACTGACGTACATGGCAGTTTTGTTATAAGTGCTGATATGTTGCACACAATTTTCTGTTTTTGTTTTTTCATCCACTATGACACTTCTTGTACTTTTTTCCCTTTGTCTAGGTCCATGCAGAGTATTCTCGCTTCCTCAATCAAATGAGCACCATGATGCCAACGCAACAAGGTCCACTGCAGCTGGATGACTTAACATGTTTTAGATTGAACAGTTATAATATTTCATGTCAAACATCTGATTCGAGAAATCACTGAGTGAGCCTGACATTATCTGTCTCCCTCGTCTTCCTCCTCCAGGCTTTGCGCAGCCTCCAGTGGTGAATGGGATGCCACCACAGCCTCCCTATTACGCCCCTGCTGGATACCAGCCAGGCTACCCAATGCCCGTGCCTCCACCTCAGCCTCAGCCTGTACCCCCACCTTATGCTGTCCCCCCTCCCATACCTCCTGCAGCACCCACAGGTGTTCTCCCTCAGTACCCCCTCCCACTTGCCCCTGCTCCGACCCCTGCCCCTACTGCAGCTCCTGCCCCTGTTCCTGCTCCTGCCCCTGCTCCCGTGCCACAGGTAGGACTGAAATCTTCTATTTTATATAAAACACCATGTATTTACATAATTTTTGATGTATCATGGATGAAATCTATAATGACATATTAGGGCCATAGATGTAAAAAAAAAAAAAAGAAAAAAACGGACTAGTAATATTTTGAGGAAAAAAAGGAATAGAACAGAAGTGAGTGTATGAAGATGCGCAGTCGTAGAAATCATAGCTTTGCCAAATAACACAAGTTTACAAAATTAATTATGAAACCTGACACATGCGTATATGTATCATTCAAACATGCAAAGCGGTTGGTATTTACGTTTTTTTTTCTTCTCTCTGCAGACACTTCCCTCAGTGCCCTTTCCTCCATCAGCTGCAGTGCCGCCAAAAGCTCCACCACCTGCTGCTCCAAGCAACCCACCACAGAAAAGACGCTTCACAGAGGAGGTACCAGATGAGAGGGACAGCGGCCTGCTTGGATACCAGGTGATCAACTACTTTTCCAGCTCTGTTTATACAAAACTTTGTCATTTTGTACTGCTTTTCCATTTTTTTCCTTTTCTTTAGTTTACAGACCCCCATCACGTTTTATTTTTTGTGCATTGTTTTATCACTGCAGTTGTTGTCATGTCAGTCCAATCATAACTAGTGTTTGTCCTTAGCTTTATGTCTGCTGCATTTATCTACAAACTCACATCCTTCCTTTTCTTCAAATGTTTAATATACATTGATTGAGACAGTGTGGCCTGGTTCCTGTTGTTGTTCACTTATGTGCTTCTAGTCGTAATATGGAGTTTCAAAAAAAGGTATTTTTCATGATAAGCTTTAAGTATCTTTCATGGTGGCTGGGAAAAATTAAGAACATAGTCACAGATCTGTGGTAAGCTTTATCTTACAATGTCATTTTTTAAAGCCATTAATTAATTACATAGAAGTGTCAGGACAGGGTTTAGTAAAGGATGTCTGCTAATCGTGCCTGTGTGTTTTTCTGCTCATAGCATGGACCCATTCATATGACTAATTTAGGTGCAGGCTTCCCAGTGGGCAGCCCCGAGACTACAGGACCCCCCGCACTGAGTTCCTCTGGCCCGCCGAGTGAGAGGGACAGGTACGATAACTTATCGCGCAATATTTTAGTTTTATTTTAGCCATCAGTTAAATTGTGTGCACAGGTCTGTATGCTAAAAACTCAAAGCATCTTTCTGTTGTTCAGTCGGCAGCTAATGCCTCCACCCCTGTTGCCTGTGAATGGAGTGAGACCCAAGATGGAGGAGAGAAGGGCACCGCAAGGCCCCGTGGGTAAGGGCATTATCCCATGGATTGACAAATCCCTGCCCAAATCCAAATCCACAGTTCCTGACTGGACTGTGCCCCTGTAAGCTTAGCATGGATCTATTCAGAGCCTTAATGTAGCGCTGCAAAGAATAAAGTAAATCCTCTCTTGGGCCACTGGACTGTTTAAAAATTTTAATCTTGTTAATCAAGATTTTTGATGAAGCAATTGTATATGTAGTAAGGCAACTAGCTGTCCCAGAATCTGACCTTTTGAGGATTTGCAATCTGGCAGATTGAATAAAAGCAGCACCTCACACATTCAGTTTCACACTGGCCCTGATGCTTTTTATGATTCTTCCAGGATTCTGCTGCTGTGACTAGAAATCTCCAGATAGTGAGGGTGGAGCTATGACTCGACGTTTGTTCAGTCCTTTCACAAGAAGTCTAACCACCTTACCTTCCCGTTCTGATGACATCATCAGTCTGGAGTGTTCCGTTTGTTTGCTTTCCTAACTAACGAGAATCTCTCCTGTTTTTGTGTTTTTCTCTTTTTCTCTGTGTTTTTCTTCTCTTCCATGTATCTCTGGGGTGATGGCGGATACTGATTGGGGGTGGGGTACGACTCGTCCTGTGACGCTGTCCTGCCCCTCGATTGGACGGCCCTTATGCTGTCGCTCCCCACCAACCAATGGCTGCTGTCGAATGGCTGCCCCTCTTCTCCTGTGCTGACATAAACCATGATTTAAATCTATTAACTACTTGTTTCTCCCTAAAATGTGTTTGGATACACTTAACTTGCACCGTCTTAATTTAAACCATGTTGCTGCTGCTGTTTTTTTTGTCTCTTCTTGTCTTTCTCTCCCTCCTTTCCCAAATGTGCTACCTCCTTTCTTTTTTGTTTTGCTCCCTCCCTTTTCCTATTTCAGAGCCTTCAGCGAAGAGAATGAAAACAGGTTTGGTGGCGTACACCGGTGACTCTTCAGATGAAGAGGAAGACCACTCAACCTCCAAAGCCTCAGGGCCAGGTAACCCTGGGGCAGTTCCCCCCACATCCTCCTCCTCAGGCTGGACACAAGGGTATCGCTGTCCACCTCCACCACCCCCTCGTGCTAAAACACAGCCACAGCAGAAGTCTATGCCGTTCTGGATGGCACCCTAAAACAGGAAAAATCTAAACTCCCTCAGTGCTTTCTGCTCAGTCTTACAGGACGTTCACCCAAACTAAGCCCTTCTTTTTCTAGTACCCATCACTCATTCATCACATGGATCCTAATGGCACTGTGTTGTTCCCAGAATTATTTTAGTACCGTACTTGGGTCGAGATGGACTAAGGTTTTGAAAACTCCTGTTTGGTTTTTTTTCTGTGCACACATGATAGTTTGAAGATGAACATTTAAAAGACTGATACTTCAAACAGTTCTGTGGATGTATAGATGGTCAGATGAGTGATAATCTGCCTCCTGTTTTAATTGGAATGATATCCCAAACCTGGAGAAGTGTCTGCTTATATCGTCTTTGTAAAAACAATATCACATGGCATTGATGTACATCACCAATCTATTTTCATTTTATCCCCAATTTCCTACTTTCTCATTCCCTTTTTTTCCCTGTTAGTCAAATAACCCATCCTTTGCTATTCTGGTCTTTTTGTACAGATCATATTGAACTAATATGTAGTAAACCTCTTAAATTTATTTCATGCTTTTATGAAATAAATAAACTTAATTTATTGCAGCGTTGTGCTTTTTCCTTATGAAAGTCTCTTTGCAAAGGGATCAAGTCCGCCACTCAGTTGTTGACAGTTGTCCTCCAGAATAAACAGTGGATTAACTTTCGCCAGTTTGACAAAATTATTTCACTATATCTGTTACTGTAGGTTCTGCATTTGTAACTTAAAATGGAAAGAAACATAAGTCAGTGCAGTACAACTTGCACTTTGCATTCTTAAGAATATAAATATTTTCACATTTAAAAACTATTATACTGTATATCATGATGAGCTATAATAACGCTGCTGTGAAGCAACAAATGCTAAAATAGCCTTCTGTTTGGTGTCAGATCATCTCGAGCTCTGGTTCTCTTGGAGGATTTTTCTTGTTATATTGAGTAATGCGGCCCTCCATGACTGGACGAAAGTGGCGAATCAGCCCCTGCGGAAGAACAAAAGTACTTACTAAAATGTAAATTAGTACTTGAACTTTATGTTTTTTGTTTCACCTCGATTTGTTGGTTTGAGTCAGTAAGTCAATCACCTGCACAGGCCAGGCAGCTCCGTCCCCAAGGGCACAGATAGTGTGTCCCTCTATCTGCTTGCTTAGCTCCCAGATCATGTCAATCTCTGAAACTGCTGCTTCTCCTTTAACAAATCTCCACATCATATTGTCCATCCAGTCCACTCCTGAAGGAAATGATGATGATGATGTTGATGAAGAATGAAGAACAGTATCATTTATTTAATTGTACAAAGAAGCTATGGTTGAGGAGATATGACAGTAAACATACTTCTTGCTGGAATATGTTAAATACATTTTGCAGTTCCTTACCCTCTCTGCAGGGGGTGCACTGGCCACAGCTCTCATGTTTGTAGAACTCAACCAAACGTGCAATGGCTCGGATCACATCAGTCTGGAGGAGAAACATATTCCACTGATTATCTCAAGGCTGCAGTGCAGTGCATATTTTTATGTAAATTGTGGAGGAAATTATTTACCGATTTATCCATGACTATGACCGCAGCAGTGCCCAGAGCAGTCTCTGCACGCACCAGGTCATCAAAATCCATCAAAACATCATCGCACACATGCCGCGGAATGATGGGAGTGGAGGACCCCCCTGGGATCACTCCTAATAGATTGTCCCAGCCGCCCCTCACTCCTCCTGCACCAATCACATAAGAGAAGGGAGAGGAAATCATGTCAACATCTCGCAAAGAAAACCAACACAGAGGCAGAATGTAAACACACACCTGCGTGCCTCTCTATTAACTCTCTCAGAGGGATAGACATCTCTTCCTCCACTGTGCATGGTGTGTTCACATGACCAGAGATGTTGAACAGCTTGGTTCCAGAGTTTCTCTCCCTCCCAAAGCTGGCGAACCAAGCTCCGCCTCGGCGACAGATCACAGGCGCCACAGCAACCGTCTCCACGTTGGCAACTGTTGTCGGGCATCCAAACACCCCTTAAGGAAGAGTGAAGAAAAGCAGTGAATACAACAACCTAAAAAACTACAATTACAATAAGACATAAGCTTTTTATTTTCTTAAAACCATAATTAATCCCTGTGGGAAACAGGAGATTATGAAGTTTTCACCTCACCTATATCTGCAGGGAATGGTGGTTTGAGTCGCGGTTTCCCTTGTTTGCCCTCCAGAGACTCAATAAGGGCTGTCTCTTCTCCGCAGATATAAGCTCCAGCTCCTCGCATCACAAACACATCAAATTCGTATCCTGAGCCGCAGGCGTTCTTCCCTATCAGCCCTGCTTTGTAGGCCTCATTAATGGCTACCTGTTGGAAGAGAAAGAAGAAAAACAACCCATAGGCTACAAGTAGTATAAAACACTACATCTATGGACAGACAAGCTTATAATCTATACCTGCAGATTTGATGACTCATTGTAAAACTCTCCTCTGATGTATATGTATGCAGCACGGGCGCCCATGGCTCTTCCAGCCACAAGACAGCCCTCTATCAGCTTATGGGGGTCATGACGCATTATCTCTCTGTCTTTACACGTCCCTGGCTCCCCTTCATCAGCATTCACCACCAGGTACTTAGGCCTACAACACAGGAGAGAAGGAGACACACAGTGCAGACCTGTGTCAACAGAGAGTCATTACTGGTGCAGATGTCTGTCGCAAAAAAATAGTTTATTTTTCTACCTGCCATCACTGGGTTTGTTCATGAAGCTCCACTTCATGCCAGTTGGGAAGCCTGCGCCCCCTCTGCCCCGGAGCCCTGAGATTTTCACCTCATTCAGGATCCAGTCTTGTCCCTTCAGTATAATCTCCTTAGTCTTATACCAGTCACCTCGTTTGAGTGCCCCTTTGAGTCTTGAAGGAGACGAAAGAGAAGAGTATTTCTACAGATTTAAGTCATTAGAGACAAGTTAAAGTTGTTGTGTTGAATGTTTTTACCTCCAGTCATGCCGGCCGTATAAGTTGGTGAATATTCGATCCTCATCGCTCAGAGGACCAAACTGGGTCTTTTTGGGCTTCTCATGGTAAAGGAGAAGAAAACAAATGGTAGATATGATTGGAATGACATTTATAAGATAATACTACAGATTAAGTCATTAACATTGACATACCTACAAATTGTATACTGATTCTTGTATATGACATTGTTTATCTTCTACCATCAAATTTAGGCTTTTTGAAGTTGTAAAATCACACTGACAAATAACAGTCAAAAAGAACTGAAAACAAAAAAATCTAAACAAAAAAAAAAAACATTTGGTAACTGGCAAAACTCATACAGCTAATTTTCTGGCAATATCTGGCAATAACTTCTACAACACAGATTGGGTATGAGTTGTAAGTGGATTCTGCAATCAAAATACAATCAAACTGACAATACAATTCAAACATGTAACTTAATTTGGTGTGCTAGTATCCATCCCAAGCCACTGTGGGGGCCCTTTACTGAACCTATTGGGACTTGGAAAGGTAATTGTATCATACTGTACTGGATTGCGCTTTGATCCAGCAGGATTTTTGATCTCACTGCATCTCATCTCCATGGACTATTTGTGATCCTCTGTCCACCTGGGACTTTCAGTTCTATCTGAATTGCTCGTCCCACATTGAACTACTGTGGGAAGAGCTGGTATAAGCAGCAATTGGGTGTTGGTCTTCCTAAAATAAGTTAATGTCAGGAAAACAAATGGCTTACAAGCGTGATGTCATGACTTCTCAAAAAGGTGTCCCACTTTAAAGCAGTTCACCCTTTTGAGAGAGCGAGATAGCTAGATACACACACACACACCACAACAAGTAGCTTAATCATTTGGTTGTCCTCTCTTTTTTATTAGTTATAGTCATATAATATGCCGAAAAAATATTCGAATTTGCTTAATTGTTCCAAATAGTTAACCAAATAATGTCACTATAAATTAGCTAATTATAAGATATTCTTAATTCTCTATTGTGTGTAAAAACCTGTGAGACCCAACAGCGGTGTGCAAAATGCATCTCGCATGCCTGCCCACTGAAGTAGACACACAGGACAGTAAACATGATTACCACAGTTTGAATGATGCAGGTTGCAGGCCTACCTGTAGCTGAGCTGCGGTGCTGTAGGTCAGACGCGGAGCGACCTGTCGCGCCACGGCGCTCCACAGCATCCGCTGAGACAGCATCCTGCAGGGTGGCCGGGGACGATCAACAGCGACTCACTTAAAACTGCTCAAAGCTTTTATCCAGAGTCTCCGGTTGACTTCTCATTCAATCAAACCAACTTATCAAACCTCTGCTGTTGAAGAAGCTGCAGCGTCAGGCCTGCTGGCTCGGCCTGATTAAACTAAGAGGATAAACGAAGAACGTCATATCCTATCCCAGCTGCCCATGTGGCGCTGCAGGTACCCTACGCAGGTACACACATGCGTGTGCAATTAAGGGGTCAGTATCATTTTCTAAAAGCACTTTAATTAAGGGACTATGTACATAATTTACAGGGTTATTGATGTAACAAGAGCCATTCATTTTGTCCAGACTCCATTAAATGACCCTTGACTGACACGCTCAGTTTTACAATTTTGTTTTTGCCCATTCATTTTTACCACAAGCTTTTTACTACACTCTCAAACTGCAACGTTTTAATTACAAGACCCTGTCTTCTTAATATATGTTTGAAAGTAGTGGAAGAATTAGCCTAGGCCTACTTAACCTTTACTTAGCAGTGTGAAAATACTCCAGTAAGTGAAATGAAAAATCTCACTTAAGTAAAAGTGCACAAATATCAGCAGCAAAATGGACTATGGTATTTGTACTGTTAAAGTAAAAGTGGCCTGATTGATATGTCATCATATAGTGTCGTCAGATTATTAATGTTGAGGCACCAGTGTGTACTGTTGTAGCTTCCGGAGGTGCAGCGAGTGTGAACTACTTTACACAGAACAAAGTTCTGACACTGTGTTTTTGGATTTTTCTCTATAGGCTAATCTTTGAATTTTGGTGAAATATTGCATCATTTCAACATTTATTGAAACCATGAGGGAAGTTTAGAAGGGAAAAGAACACTATTTGGTGTAACAACTCATAGACTGAAATGTGAAAATACTCTGAAATGTGACCCAGATACACAGATTTTTGTAAGACATCATGGCTGAAGCCACTGGTTTCAGTGTGTTGTATTTTAAAAGCTTCTTTTATTATTCATTGTGTGAACTCTTAATCTAAAAAGTAACTAAATCTGACAAATTAATAAAGCACAAGTACTTCAAAATCATACTTAAGTAAAGAACTTGAGTAAATGTAATCAGTTATTTTCACTACTGGAAAGTCTGCAGTCAATAAAAAAGTTGATTAATCTCCTCCAACAAACTCACTTAAGTATTTTTAAAGATAATTAGCATGAATTAAAATGAATGTAAAATTTTGTTTATTTTAAGGAACACCTTAGTAGTAGTAGAGTATTATTTTAGGTAACAACCTGGCTCATAAAACACTGGGCTCATATTGTGCCTGATATTAGTTCATCACAAGTAAGAACTGAAAACTTAACAGTTCAAATCAGAACATATATTGTTCACAACGCTGTCATTTATGGTTTA
This sequence comes from Rastrelliger brachysoma, assembly GCA_024605115.1. NCBI lineage: Eukaryota > Metazoa > Chordata > Actinopteri > Scombriformes > Scombridae > Rastrelliger > Rastrelliger brachysoma. The sequence goes on along the minus strand of JANJYP010000541.1, from coordinate 9,354 downwards.
TTTATTGTTGAATTTACTTGTTCTAAAAATTCAATATTATCTCATAGATCATAAAAATTCTCAAATATGGACATTGTACATTAGCTTAAAAACTACTATTGGTTAGATCCTTGATAAAGCCCTTAATGAACTATTTTTGTTATTGTAAAAAGAAAAACAAACAAAAAAACTAAACTAAATAACAGAAACACAGCAGCAAACAGCAAGCTTAGATATCTTTATTATTTTCTTTACATTAACTGAAACAAATGATGGGAAATGAATTCATATCTCTGAGAAGGTCCACTAAAAACTGAAAGACAAAAACGTATCCCTGATAGCGGGGTCTCTGCTCAGACCAGACCCCATGTCCCTTTACCGAAGCCAAGAAAACAAACTGCTCACATAGAAACGCACACTTCACAGCTGGCATTAGTTAACCCTCATTTATTCACAAAGCTCTGACTGGGAGCACCAACACCCTCCACCTTCGTCATACTGATATTCCAGTAGGACCAGTTCCTGTAAGACCAGTAGTTTACAATCATTACTATTATGTTTATGCCTATATTTAACCTCACATGACGGTTTAATTTGGTTCTCAAATGTAAAATGATATGATACAAAATATCTAATTTTTAAACTACTGGCCTTACATTTCAATCAAGAGTGTCAGTCACTCTACAGCACCAAACAATTTCTTCCCATTTTATATTTTCTTTAATCACTTAGTGCATTGCTCAAGATTTCCTGAGAATAGTTGCAGCACAAAAAAAAATCTAAGGCAATTTCATCCCAATATATATTATATTTGGAGATAACTGTACTAATATGCAAGAGGAAAAGAGTAGGCTATTTGGGTTTCAAAGAAGTATTGTCTATTTCAATCACAATCTTAAATGGTATCAAGTGAGTTAATGTACTAGATATTGAAGGTCAGACAAAAGGCTTGAAGCTCTCAAATCTCATAGTGCAAATAAACTGGGGATTAAAAAAAATTTGCTACACAACAAAGAGCGGATAGTGCACACAAGGCCAGACCGGCATGAATGCTACAGCAGGTTCTGACTCCAGAGAATCGGAAATAAAAAGGAAAACTGCTGTCATTTAAAGCCATTAATGATTGCATTACAGCCAGCCACAGGCCTTAATGTACTGGTCTCAGGAAAAGCACGATCAAATTTTTTAAAAAAAGGTTTTTGGTCGAAGATAGAAAGTTAATGGCCCCTTTAGACACAGCGGTGGCCGATCTATAAGAACTGCCATGCAATAATGTGTGATACAGTACTATACATAATGAATTAACAACCGAGAAGCATGCTGAAAGTCATTTTGTGTTCCAGCTACATCTGAGGTTTTAAACCCCTGACATCTTCTTTGCTCTGCTCCCTTCTCTCTACCCCTGAGGGTGGAATGTGCCTGTGTTACTGCAGTACCTGACGGGGGGTTAAATGTGCAAAGAATGCATTAGAGGAAGAATCGCCAAAAGAAGAAACGCAGCCCATAAAGGGTGTTTAGGTATACGGAGATGTTGAACCACAATCTTATAAGACTTCTGAGGAACTGATTAAAAAAAAAAAAAAAACATGTCTGCCTATGTCCTGCCCTGGATTTGATCTCAGAAAGAGTTTCAGCAGAAGAGCCATAATAAATAACAATAAATAAATAAATACAGAAAAAACAGGGGCAAGTCATCTTATTCATCTCCACACCTTGCCCCCTTTCTATTTTTTTTATTTNGGGGGGGGTCTTCAACATAACCAACATATCATCATCGACGCAGACTTTGTATCTTTTGGTCAGGCGTTTAACAGAGAGCTCTACAGCTCTAATATGGAAGCAGATTCTTTCTCATGGCTATCAAAACAGTTGGGAAGAAGATTGGAAAGTTCTTCGAACCCAACATTGGCTACAATTCAGCTCTCTCCTCCCTGGTTAACTTAAGATTTAAGAAAAGAAGAAGTTCAATTTAAATCTTTGGTATAACCACCAAATCAAAGCAAAGACTCTATCTCTAACAATGAAAGACACACAGAACATTATTGCTTTCAATGCACAGAACCAGCTTGATTAGATTGCATAACTGCATTTCCACTGATGACCACCAGAGGACAGCGGGCACACAAACTCATTCTTGTGATCAAGGTGATATGACTTCTGAATTGCACCTGAATACATTATTTTATAACTACAATATACTTCTCCAAACATTTCTGCATTTTGCAGCTCTGGATTTTAGTTTGCATAGTGAAAAGCATCCAAGTTACCACAAACTCAAAACACGCATGTCCAGCTACATAAAATAAAAGGAAATCAGAGGAAACAGCTCAAACCTAAAATACATCAAATGAAACAGCAAACAAGGAACAAATTTTAAAAGACAAATAAATTCAAATGCCAAGAACCAGAAGACAAACATTTAAAATATCTCAGAAAACCCGTTTTCCATTTTTTTTTTCTAACAATATCATTTAGTTGTTTTTTTAAGCGCTCTCTACATGGGAGCAGCAGGTCATTAGTCCAGCCACCTGAGTGAGATTTTTTTTTTTTAATGTGGATGCTTTACCACACAGACACACAACACACGCATACACACACTCTCTCTTTTCACTACTCCTCCTCCTCCGCTTCTTCTTCTCCAATTTCCTCTTCCACTTCGTCTGCCCATCTGTCACGTCGCGCCACCGGCGAGTGGGTTCCTCCGGGATCCTCTCCTTCTGCCTCTCTTCCTCCTCGCAGCTCCAAACCTCGCAGAAAGAGCCCAGGGTAGCCGGCCAGCCTGCCGGGGGCAAATTGAGCCAAAAGGGCTAGAGACCGCTCCCTGTCAGCGTCCCCTGGAAACATCAGAGGATGGCTGGCAACGGACCCACCTCTACCATCCAGCACTGTGCGAGGCAGGAATGCAGAGGAGTGGGCCTGTAAGGACAGAGACTCTAGAGGATTGGACTGCTTGCTCCCTACTCCTTCCCCTCTCCCATCATCTCCGAGCTCAGGTCCACGTCTGGGGCGGCGTGTGCGCTGCTCCAGGCAACTGTGTCCCTTGCGGTGACGCTGGAGATGATCCTCTCGGGCAAAGGCCTTGTGGCAGAGTGGACACTCAAAGGGTCGTGCCCCGCTGTGGAGGGACAGGTGGTTTTTGAGGTCATATGAGTGGAGAAACCGGGCAGGGCAGTGGGGGCAGGGGTAGGGGCGCTCGCCTGTGTGTTTCCTCATGTGGATCTTCAATTTATCATTCCTAATAAAAAAAGAGAAAAAAGGATGGTGGGGGGATATGATAGCAACAAAATATAGTTAGATTCAAGCAGTTTACAACACTATAAACCTTTTTTTTTGCATGGATATTCTTTGTAAGAACTTTCTGTACCGGGTGAAGCGAACTCCGCAGGCAGAGCACTGGAAGGGCTTCTCTCCAGTGTGTGTCCTCATGTGACGAGGCAGTTTTCCTGCTCCGTGGATGATCTTCTGACAGACAGGGCACTGCTGGGGCGTCTGAGACTTCCTCTTCCTGCCCCCTCCTGCTGCCGATGATACTGCTCCACGCTCAGCTACAGAGGTAGGTATGGAGGTGCTTTCCATCAGCATACCATCATCGCCAAAGCTCTCCATCTCATCATCCTCTGACAGTTTGTCATTGGAGGAAGGGACAGGAGGTGGGTGGACTACATGGGGGCGCTGGTGTAGAAATAGTAGGTGCTCTCCATTTAGTGTGGCCCCATTACCTGGCTCTCGTATCACCCTAGGATCCCCGTTCTGCCCAGATTTGAGGCAGAGCTCTTCTTGTTCAGGGCTGGGAGGCTGGGTGGATGGCAGGGAGCGGAGGCTGTCCGAGGCAGGTGAGGGATATGAGGCGGGGGAAGCGGGTGATGGGTTCAAAACCAAGGAGCTGATGTGATGTGAGCCACCTTTTTTAATCTTCTTTCTGTCCGTTTTTCTTCGAGAACCTTTCTCTACCGCTCTCTCTGCCATCCTCTCTGTTACTATGTGTTGGGCTCTCTGCTCTTCTGCTGTCTCCCCCTCTGCCTCTGCTGTCTCCCCAAGGATGTCTCTACAGGCATCAGCCACACATTGGATGCCCAGAAGCTGAGCCCCTCGCAGAACATCTCTCATTCCAGAGCTGGGAATGGTGAGGGTAGCGGTGTACGCGAATTCCAGCAGGGCATCCAGAGCATCAGGTGCCACGCAGTCCAGCTGGCACACGCTAAAACCTCCTCCACCCTCACCGCCCCCTTCCTCTGTCCCAAACAGCCGCCGGAAGTAGAGACTGACAGCGGCCATGACAGAGCGGTGAGTTGGGTAGTGTGTCCCGCGGGAGGTCAGCGTGAGGTCACACAGGAGTCCTGTCCTCCTCTGGTCATTGAGGTGGGACAAGAGCTCGTTGCTGTGCTCCGGGAAGGGGATCCCAATCAGACCGTCCTCTCCTGGAGACATTGCCACCTGTATAACAGAGGGAAAAGATTAGGTGAGAGGAATTTATACTACAGAACCTAAATCATGAAAAGACATATCTGCTTGAGTTAGAAAAACAAACAAACATCAACCTCGTGATTTTTATCTTGGCAGTTTCTAGGAACGAGATAAACCTTCAGGTCTGAAAGCCATGTGTATATTTAAACATCCCAAAAGTAAAGCTTCAGTAGCGTGACTTAGAGATGGAGTTTTCTTTCACGTGAGACAGTCTAAATCGGGCTTAGCAACCACTCTCCCCCGCCCAACCCCCCCAGTACTTTCTTTCCAGATTACTAAATCAGGAGGTGGCGATTTTGTCCATTGAGATGGCGACTGAGGCATCACCGAAAAAATGCAATGGACATGACAGAGCTAGCGGGAGAGACAAAATATAACAGCGAGTGGTCGAAATAGTTACAGCAGCAGGGGAGATTTAAAATAAAGTGATCGATAATGATGTGGAAAGGACGCAGGATTATGTAATGTAGATGCTGTAACCAGCGCGCAGTAGGTTAATTCCCTTTATAGCATTAGCTGTTTGATTAAAATACCTGGAGAAGCAAGAGAGGGACCAGTGGAGGAGAAAGAAAGGCAAATGCAGGAGAGGAAGGAAGTGACAGACTAGAGTGGGTGAAAGGGGGGAGTACCATCGAAAGAATGAGGAAGGAAAAAAAGAGCAAGAGAAAAATGACGACCTTTATGAGGGTGGGGATAAATGCACAATAGTTGGAATTGTCTAAAAAACATTTACAGTCTAGTTATTCAGTTTTGGGTTTTTAATCAAGGAAGTAAAACAGATACAAACTAATATGTTGTAATGTAAGTCAAATAAGGATGATAACTTTATTTATTTCCTCTTTTGAGATGTAACGAGGCCTGTCGGTATTAAGACCCAACAATTCCCTTCTTTGACTCCCTGAGCTCACACCTCACCTTGTCCACACTACACCAGCTCAACAATACCGCTCAAACACCTGAGCAGACCAGATTTTCCACAAACAACTTAACCTCTAGATTCCCCCTCCCTGCCCTACATCTCCCTCCCATAGCAACTGGCAGCCCCCTGGCCATCCAATAACAGTTTTCACCCAGCCCAGAGGGCTCTGCACAACGACGGAACATCCACCTGACTAACCTGCTCCAAAACACACCCTATTAAACACACACACGCAACAGCAAAAGAGCACACACACTTACACACATTGCATGCCAATCTGTGGCTCCCCCCACCCTCTATTGTTAGATTTAACTGGTTATGTGATGATTTTAACGTCAACCTATTTAAAACACGGGCACCGAAAGATGAACTACACCCATACCATATGAAAAAAAAAGTTAAGCCAATTACGTAAATACTTTATAAGGACTTGGAAACACCTTTGCCCAACTCAAACTTTTAGATTCTTCCCATCTGTCAAACCAATACCAAACCTCCCAAATGTTCCCTTTCTCTTGCCAGAACAATCTGAATCTGTTATCCTACCTTCCCCGTCTTCATGGGCATGGGCACAGTCAACTGGAGACGAGGCAGCATGTGTCTCATGGCATCCATCTTTTAGTTCTATAAAAATCTCCCCTTCGCTTTCCTCCTCTCTTTGTAAACCACTTTTTTTTTCCTATTTCCTTCTACCCTTAGATGTGTAACTTGAAGGTCTGATCTCTTTGTCAGAAGTTGGGGTTAAGTGTTCATCCTTGGGGACGTCTATCTCTTTCGCACTCACTCACCTTCCTGTTGTATCAAAGAGGGTGCACGGTGACGAAGACAGATTCAGAGATACCCCTCCCCCCGTTCGCCTACGCGCCCCTCTCTCCAAAAACCAACGGCCCATTTTCCGAACACTTTCCGATAAACATGATCTCCTCGTCGACCTCTCCCTTTTTATACGGAGGTTGACAGGTGCACAGATTGTTCTGTATCTAGGGTCATGGCAGGTCTGCTGTGGATGTAGAATAACTAACCTCAAGGCTTCAGACCATGCAAGTTTATTGAACTGGTTGGGCAGGAAGGAAACCAGCTCATACAACCAAAACACACCAGAAATACCAATACTCAACTATCTCTTTAGTCAACTCAATGAATATCAAAAGTTGTACAAACATGTAAGAACCAAAATCATATTGCTATTGTGAGTCATTTTACAACCAGGAACAAACATTCAGGTAGGTGCAATATGAGTTAAACCATATTACATTGTACCGCAGAGACAAGCTGCTTCAAACAGTTCTACCTTTGAAACCTGATGAACGTCACTTGAATGCTTGTGATAAAATAACCTCTATAGAAGTCTCTTGTTTTTTGAAGCAAAGCATTTTCAGGTGAATTATCTTTTCAGCGGGAGGCAGCGAGGACGGCGTGGTCCGGGGCACATGTTGACACAGAACAGGGAGGAAGCTAAGCAGCATGTTTTTGCTTTGTTTTTTATGCACAGCCTTTTTCTTTCTTAATTGATAGCCAACTATTTTGATAGTGTATTAACAATTAAAGTTATCTCTTAAGCAACAATATCAAACCTTCTCTGGTTGCAGTTTTACCAATATATTGATTTGCTGCTTTTTTTTGTATTTTATTGATATAAATAGTTATAACAGATAAAACAGGACATAGAGATGTCTACTTGTGCTTTCCGAATATTGTGATGTTCTGACATTTTATAGCCAAATGATTAATTGAGAAAATGATTGTTGGACAGTTACAGGCCTAAATTGTACAAAGATTTATAATAACATGGATTTATCATGGATAGGAAAAAAAATCCCATGGCAACCAACTTAGCCTCTGTAGGACAAAGTGTAAATGCATCTGTTGACCTTGCATGGGTGCAGTATGTCTCATTGTAAGTAAACACGATAACAGACGTGTGTGATATAGTCAAGAATCGCCTTCCATGGTTGTCATTGATTAAATGGAAAAAACAATGTTGTTGCTAATGATTAATATGTGCATAAATACATAAAACATTATTTATGAAATTCCCCCAGTAAGGAAAAAAAGTCACTAAAAAAAACAAAAAACAGAGAGTAAGAGTAAAGCATTGCTGAATAGTGAGACAAAGGGGTTTTAGGAGGAGCACAGAAGAACGCATAGTAAATTTCCGGCACGGAGGAGAAAAAAAACATCATGGGTGGTTGGTGGTTCAAGCTTATTTTTGGCATATTCCTTAGAACACAGACACATTCGGAAAATAGTAAGATTGCAAAGAAGTTGCAATGATTCCCATCAATTTTCTGTCTGTCTGTCTGTGAGTCACTTAATACTGACACATCATGACATGAACAACACCACACACAGAGAGAGAGTTCAAATCCCCCCCTTCTCCTTCTTTGTCACTTTGTTTCTCTTTTTATTTGCTGCCATTCAAGGACGTGTCTGCATAAGTTGCTGAATCTTGCATCACATAATGTTAAAACAGCCCACAGCCAGATACCACAAACACATTTTGTCTTGCACACAAAATAATAACATTACTTCACAGGCTTGTATTCAACTATTATCATAAAACATAATTGCAGTCATTCTAAGTTTATTCATGTTAACTGGGGCTTAGTATCTTAAAGTCAATAATTGATATCACTGTTTGCCTTTAGGTGTGTCATCTAATGTCTTTCTCTCTCTTGCCAAAACATATAACCACAAAAAAATGCTTACAGAAAGTCTTTTAATTCTCTAAAACCTGCCACCTCTCCACTTTTTATGCATTTAACACTGCAGATGTTAAGATGTTATCCTTCCAACAATTGTCTCTTTCTCTTTTTTCTTCTCACCTCCCACTCTTTGTGTCGACAGTGGACGTATTCACCTCCTCTGCAACTCTACGGTTTCCTCATCCTTTGCTTTCATTATGTGCACGTTCTTCCTCTCACCTAACGAGGATTTATTTGTTACTTTAAAAACACCACGAACATTCGGACATTTTAATGGTTCTATCTTTATCTATTTTATCTTACTGTCACACCAACTGTAATAAACTCTGAGCAACCGTGGACTAACAGAAATGCAACCAGACAACCAAATAAACCAGCACAAGTTAAATGTGCTTTTTTTCTTAATGTTTTGAAGCGAATCCATCGAGGATTTGTTTTTACTGACGAGGAAATGGAAACTTAAATTCACTGTCCACCAACGCGACTTAGTACAATTTAAAAAAAAAAAAGACAAGTTTGTGCAGAGGCCAGGAAAGTGACAGCTGCAGGATTGACCAAACCTGCACACAACGATTTATTCTTCAGTATGAAAGGTTAAAGTACCCACCATCTATATCATGAAAGCCCACTGCACTGTGTGTGTATGTGTGAGATGACTGGAACTAGAACTGTTAGTATTATTTTTATGGCTCTTATTTTCCGTTAAAGTCTGTAAGTTTTCCCAGTCCACCTCAATTATATCAGGCTCCAGTGCTAAGGGGGAAAATATGACTTTATACTATTCACAGAAAACTGTGGCTGAGAGGGAGAAGGAGAAATGCTTTTATGAATTCTGATGTCAGATGTTTTCCAAANTGTGTGTGTGTGTGTGTGTGTGTGTGTGTGTGTGTATGTGTGTGTGTATGTATGTTGGTTAATGTGAGAAAATACGCACATGTTGTGATGACACGTTTTTTTCACTGTGTGAATAAGTGTTAAAATGCTAGAATGCTGATTATTGTAAGTTTGATGCAAGTTCAAAATGAGTCTAAAATGTTAAAGGTAAAATTTACAAAGTAAATTTAACAAACAAATGCTTATTTTTACACATGATAGCAGGTCAGATAAATTAGAAAATATACTTGTTACAGTAAAATGCTCACAAACAATGAATAGACCAAACACACACACACCTGCAACTGCTTTCATTCAGGTAAAACCCCTGTACTTGACAAGTTATTCCTAGCTACACCATAACAAACCATGATGCTAAACAACCACTGCACCAAAAAAAAAAAAAAAAAAAAA
>JANJYP010000538.1:0-10572 GCA_024605115.1 Rastrelliger brachysoma | reverse complement strand
TGTGTGTTTGTATGTGGGTGTGTGTATAAGTGCATTTGCCTCCATCCAACCACATGGCAGCTCTGAATAGCCTCCATCTCAGCTTCACTACAATTAGAGTAAAAGTGACGCGTTGCTCAAAGGCGCCGCAATTAGACTGAGTCACGTCAGTGTTGGACAGTTCTGATGAAGGGCTATTAGAGAGCCAGGGATGATGGAGGCACTCATCTAACCCCCCCACCCAACCACCCACCACCACCACCACCACCTTTACCACCATCATCACCATTCGTCACCACAACCCTCACAGCCCAACCTCCCATCCTTCTACTCCACATCCATCACCATTACCACCAAACTTTCCCAGGCAACTACTCCGAGCAGAAAGTCATTCCAACCTGGCAGCTCTCTGCTCCGCCATTTTTTCCCCTCCTCTCTCTTCTGCATCTGTCTCATTTCCTGCCACGGTTTCATATATATTTCGGGATAAGTGCTCTCCATGAATCTTACACCTGCATTCTCTCTCTCTTTCTGCCTTTTCCAACTTTCTACCCCTCATCCTCTCTCCTTCTTTCTCTTCATCTGCACGTCTATTCATCTTCCTCTCTCTAGCCTCAGTGAGTGCTTCACTCTCCCTCTTCCTTCCGTCTTTTTTTTTTCGTCTAGCAGTCGTGCACCTCTTTTAATAGCTCAATTTCTCTTATTCTCCCCTTATCTTCTCCAATTTGATGCATTTCACCTGGCTTGAATCATTTTGTTTAGATCAATCCATCTCCTCCCTCACTCTTTTACTCTCGCACCTATTGAAACTCTTAACTCCAAAGCCTCAGTATTTGTCTGTGTCTCTCAAAAATTACATTTTAAAAGAGTTTGGAGGTAGCGTATATTATAAATATTTGCCACATAATTGTATTAGCTCTGGTTTTGGTTATTAAAAATAACAATTATTACGATCTAGTGAGTTTGTTTCATCTAGCAACAATTTAGTGTTAGCAAATGTTGCTTTTGAATCCCATTGGTAGTGGTTTGAGCAAACAATTAAACACCTCATTTGCTTTTTTAATCATTTTTTGTAATCTATTTTAAATTTGTTCAACTGACACTGAACTGTTGAACAGCTATCATAATCAGTCCTTCTTGTACACCTGAAGAAAGTAAACATTGTCTTCTCTGGGTATTGAAACACTAACATGTGCAGTGTGGATATCATCATCATCATTTTCTGATGTGTGAATCACTCTCTTTAGTGATGTGTAACACACATGCTCCATGAGCTGGAAACTCAAGTGTCACGATGTAAGTGGGTAAATTACTAAGTTCAACTCAAAATTTGTTCATCGCTTACAGCTGGCTTCCTGAGATGTCACAGATGCAAAATACATGTGTGTATGTGAGGTTCTCAAAAAGATCTGAGTAACTACTACTTACAAAGTAGCTATTTAAGAAATCAGGTGCAGCAGTAGTCAGTAAAGCTCTTAAATTGGTAACTAAGAAACTCTAGCTATTTTCAATCAACAACATAAACATAAAAATCACCAGTCTATCATAAGAATCCCATCAAAACAGCTTTAACAGCAAACACCAGGTAGTATTATTTTTAAACACAGTGTGTAACATAGTATAAAGTTAAGAAATACCTATGCAGTTTAGTAACAAGGAAGTAATATGTGACATTTCCCAGTATGTATGACACCCATTTGACCTCTTCTGCTCAGTCAGCTTCACAGTTTCTTACTATTCATTCTTTCATTGCAGTAGTTCCAGTCATTTATTGGTGCCGCATAAGTCTAATAATAATAAGTAATAAGTTGCTATAGGTAAGTGTAAGCTCTAACAGCTGGTACAACAGATTTGGTTACGCAGTGAAACAGTATTTGTACAACTCTCTCTTTCTCTTTGTTTCACTCCATCTCGTCTGTATTCATGACTGTCCAGACCTCGACTAATAACATCCAGACCACACACAACCACATAAAGAGAACCGATGCCATGTTTGTGCCAGCGGGATGGAAGCATCTGCTTTGCATCCATGATGATGACCTCAACATATTGGCCCATGACCTCTTTGGCCCTGCGCCTCTGGATCAAGTTCTTCTGGTATGACTGGACCTTAATGTTTGAGAGTGAGGGGACATTTCAGTTTGTTCAGTTCAGTCGTGTGTAGGTTTGTGTGAGATCAGGACCTTTTCTGCCTTCATGTCTCCCCTATTAGCATCTTAATTACCCATCTTTTTTTAGTTTGTGTGACTAATTGTTTATGAGACATTTTATTATTATGAAAGATGTTTGTGAATGTTTTGTTACCTCACTGGAACTTTTTCTGGTTTCCTACAGAGCTAAAACGCAATTTTTGACATCCTGTTTAATGTAAGGTTTACCCTATCTGCAATGAATGGGAAGTCAATGCAGTTATCTAACAAGGAGAGCTGTGCAATCGTGTGCGTGTGTGAGCATGTTCTTTTTGGCGTCTGTAAGGCCTCCCAGTGGAGAGAGACTCACAATCGTGGTCACTTCCAGAGTTGATGCCAACTTGCCAAATGTAAGTCCTCCTCTCCTCCTGCCAGCGTTATTATGACTCAGTCTTCTCCTAAACTTAAGTGGTCACTTTCCTTTTTAGCCATATGTCCTATTTCTCAGTTTCATGTTCGGTCAATCTGTTAAATCTCTTAATGAATGAATGTCATAATCAGAACGGGTGCTGAAAAGATCTTGAATTTGATTTGATAAAGATTGTTTTTAATATTCCAAAAAAAAAGCAGCTTGATGCTTTAATCATGAATAATATGATTACAACTGAGTTATAGTGTGGTAATAATTGTGTAGTTTCAAAAAGGTTGATTGAATTGAAAGGGTTTCACACCTCTTTGTCAAGGTGAGAGACCCTTTTGTCTGTTGTGTGTGAGGGAATAAAGCCCAGCAAAAGTTTATATTATGTTATTCCTTCAGCGCATTATCACTGCTCTATTGCGTCCCGACAACTATTATTATTGTTACAAGCACAACACACATTACACGGGCTTTGTACACCTGGTAATTGTGACTGCCTGATTTAATTAAAAGAGGCTCGCACTCATTTTAGCAATCTCTATTTCTGCATCCCCTGTTCCCTCTTTTTTTTATTTTTTTTCATTATTTTTTTTATACTGCCTCTGTATTTCACCATGGTTACTCCCGGTAATGTCCTTGTTCCTCCTATCTGACATTTTATCCTCCTCCATCACCCTTTTTCTATCCCCCTTTCCATCTCGCCACACTGGAATTACCCTGATTATGATTATAGCCGTGATGATAATGATAACCACTGCAAAATTGCACTCCCTCTCTCATATCCAACACCCAGGAGATTATGATTGACTGAAAGGCTGTCTGCAAATGTTTCCCCCGTCTCATTTTTCTGCTTTCCTCAATCTCTCTTTGTGTCTTTCTGTTTCTCTCTCTGTCTCTGTCTCGCTCTCTCTCTCTCTTTTTTTTTTTTTTTTTTTTAGTTTATTTGGCATTTTTGTACTTTCCTTGCTCTCTCTCCTCTCATTGCTCACTCCCTCTCCAGAGCACCTCTTGTCTCTTTTCAGTCTTTTTCAATTTTCTGGCAGTCTTTCATCTCCGTTGTTGTGCTCCTTTCAACCTTTCCTGGTCCATCTTACCTCCGCCACTTGTCCCCAGCTTTCTCCTTTTTTTCGTTCCTTGTTTTCAGGCCCCCTTATTTGCTTACTTATGTCTCTCCATCTCACCCCCCCCCCCCCCTCCCTCTTCTGCTTGCTTATTCCGCTCCCACAAAAGGAACAAGATAAATTTGCTTTTCAGTCATATTGCATTCAGGAAATAATTGTAGAATAGCCTCGCCTCTTGAAAATGTGAAGTGGACAACATGAAATGGCTTTGTTACTTCACTTTTCATTGCTACATGTCGTTCATTATACGTTTCTGTTTTTCTATCTCCCGACCAGGAAAACATTGACATTTATGTATCTTATTGATATTTGCTATGTTGTTCACCCAGTGTACAAAATCAAATCAGGTGGATCAACAGTAGCATGATCAACCAGAAGCTGAAGTGAAGCTCACAGGAGAGACTCAGGTCATCTTTGAACTGTTTACCTCCTACTCCATTCCCAGATACACTGCCTCTTCATCCTTTGTACAATTTCAAAAAATGTGTCCTAGAAAATGGAAATCCACCCGCTAACAGGGATCTTAATGTGAGCTTGAAAATGTGAGCTGAGTGTAATCCCAAAGTCATTTTGTCTAAACAAAATTATTATTATTATTTTTTTTGGCAACCTTGAACTTTCAGCACAAATTGCCTGCAAATTTCAGTATGCCAGTAATCACAGCATTTTTCTAAATTATTTTTTGAATCCAGCATGAAGCAGCCTTAGCAGATACCGGTGTTCGCTTCAGGTTGAAGCTGTGTCTGACATTTAAGTGCTCACACAAAGTACAGAATGTTATTAAGGTGGTTATTTCTTTTCTTTTTCTTCTTTTCCCTAGCTGTGTCTAATTTACCAACCAAATTTTAGCTCTTTTTTTTTTCTTTTTGATTTGATTTGAACTTCTCAAACTATATGCCTCTCCTGCAAAATAAGAAAGGATTTGCTACTTTTCCTCACTGAACTAAAAGTTATGAAAAAAATACTGTGTCTCTGCTTCTAGAGTAGCCCTTCAAATTTATTTGATGGTGCGGTCATGCTCTTTTTCATCTTCTTTTGTTTTGCATATTGTTTTAACACACTGTGATTTTTATAATAAATTAATATGACTTTAGCATCATTTATATTTCTTCAACTTGATGTTATAGTAGTGAATTATTTCTTTTTTTGTGGTATCAGTGGGAAGTTTGGAAATTGAGCTAAAATGAATAAACAGATAAATTAGACCACAAGTCAAGATGGAAAGTCCCCTTGTTCCTTTTTTTAATTATTACTATGGCGCCTGCATTCTCGGGACAGCCTCTTAATGAGACTCCATAAGGCCAACAGCTTTACAGTAAGTCCTCACAAAGGAGGAATAATTATTTTACTAAACATCTCTCCTGCTGTAAGTTTGAATCCAGTGTGTCCAGAGGCATTAATATCAAATATACTTTTAAATTTATACTAAAATGTGTACTGTAGACCTGTAATTACTGTATAATACATACTGTACTTACGACACTACTTTCAGCCAGTGTATTCGAGTTCTTCCTTCACATGTTGGATAAGATGTACAGTTTAACCAGTGAGTCAAAGAATCTCTTCAATCTTCATGTAGTTATATATAACAGACATCCTTGCTTGCAGAGTTAAATGCCTTCTTATGTCTGGGTGTTTCAGGGTCTACTGAGAGTTCACCCAGACTTCCCTATAATATCAAAAGCACCATCACCCGCCTGGATCTGTGAATGCCTCAGGTAACAAGTCTCTCATATTCTTTATTTTTCTCTTTTGCTGTCTGTCGTCACTTTTTTTTTGTTTGTTTTTCAGTCGCTCTCTATCATGCTGTCTCACTACTCTTTCCTCTTGCTCGTCCCTCCAGAGTTATGATATTATCAAGTAGATATTTGAATATCAATACTTGGTCAGCCCTGCAGCCCTATTTATCTATGTGTGTAGTCTCCAAGGTATTATCCTGCATATATAAGAATATATTGCATGTATTTTTTACCACCAGTGTTATAATGCACAGTTAAATCTAGATTTGAGTATGATAGTCAGTGGACAGTTTCTACACATAATGGCATTATTGATATGTAGAGAATACATCAGTGGTTGACATTTTGATGGAAAATCTGTTGGTTATTACATTTTGCACATACTTATAGCTTAAATTGATGTGGCCATCTCAATGGTAATAAAGAGGCAGGAAACAGTATGAACTATTGTTCATCTGCTTTGCATTTCAAGGCCTACAAATGATGTTTTGGGATAGTTTTCTTCAAATATATATATGTAACACAAAGATGCTTTGTTTGTAAACAGAAGTCCATATAACACAAATAAGCTGATTACACCATAATATACAATATATATTCATCCATCTTTAACTCACATTCCCCCTCCAGGCACTTGTTAGATGTGACTGGGAAGACATATGCTTCTTTTAAAGTCATAAACACAACATGTTAAAGTACTAGAGTACAATTTTTAGTGTGTCAAGCACTCAAATGAGCACACATTCTTAATTTTTCCTCCTGTTCATACTGGCAATTGGAATATCCCTCAATAATGAAGCGATGGGGGCCAAAATCCACAAAAATGTGTTTAAAAAGTTGATCTGAAGCTCACATGAAGCTGTAGCTGTAGTCAAATCAAGCAGATGTGTCTCAAGGTTACAGTCTTTTTAGTGCCAAAGTTGCTCTTTTTTTTTTTTTTTTTACGATTTTTTTGTTGTTATACTTCCACTACAGCTCAACAGGGGAACACAGAAAGAGAGAATTTGACACTAAAAATACTGTAAATGTTGCAGATATCCACTTGAATCCTCATACAAGCTTCAGATCAACTTTTAAATTCATTTTTTGTAATAAATAACCCCCTTCTCATCACTTCCATTGAAAGTGCATTTTGAAGGAGATCTTTTAATAGCCAGTATGAACAGGAGGAATGATTATGATTATGAACCTCTTTCACAGTTTATATGAGCACCTGATTGTGCTTTTAAGACACACTTGAAAAATTCTGAACCTACCCTTTAACTAACTGTTGAATCATAATATTTTTATTGCGTAACAATAAAATATAGCAATGAGTGTTTTTTTTTTCCTCACAGAGACAATAATGTGCCTGAGGATAGTTTTTTTTAAAGGGTTATCATTCTTTGTAAATGTCAGATTGTTTTTAACGCAGGAATATGAACGTTACCCTTCCTCAGGTCTTATTTTAGCTCATTAGGAGTTCTAACCATCACACAGTCTCATTTATTAAGGTATTTTCATGCTGCTACAAAACCAGGCAGACTGTTAAAAGGCCTTACAGGTGCAGATACTATAAATCTTGGATGGAGAGAGGGCTAGTTTAAAAAATTGATTGTCATTTGGGTTTTGGTTGTCTGTGATAGCAAGGATATATAGCGTTTCATTTTTGTTGTTGTTTGTCTTGAGGTGAGAAGTTGATATAAGCCTCTTAAGCAGTTTTGTCTCGGCAGCATATTATTGATTGCATCCGCTGCCATTATAATTGGGTTTTTTATCTTTCCAATTAAGTACTAATGTTGTGCAAATAAACTTCAAGCTGTGCTAGGCAAGATCTTTATATAAAAATAAACCCCACTTTATCAGGCTAAATCAGAGACAGGGTTAAAACACAGAAGAACATCCCATTCTCTGTGTTTTCCCCCGTTTTCTCAAATGAAATTCAGCTGCGTAGTTTGTTTTTCTGCCGAGGTGAAAAAGATTTTTCACAGGTGTACAAAGTAAAACACTAATTTGAAATCCAGCAGTGATTCTTGCACAGCAACGAGTGATCACAGCTGGTGAACATTAGTGAGCCGTGTGTAGTTCTCTGATGTCTTCTTTCATGATTTCACAGTTTTAAAGTTGGAGAATAAATCTGTCTCATTTTGCAGCCATTTGCAGCCAGCACCATGCAGAATTGCCATGGATACCACCTTGAAAGCAATATAGTTTACTTTGAGAGGGGTTTATCTTGATATATAACAAAAATTGTAGTAGTGTAACATTTCAGTAGGTCTTACATCTTGTAACTTTTGAGATTTTTTTTTTTTTACCAAGGATGTCGCTTTGTTTTTAGCAATGTTAGCTCAGCACCACTGTGTTGAAGCACAACCTCACTTATTGCCATAAGTTTGTCAGTAGAATGAAGAGAATAACTCAAGCTGTGCAGGGTTCCCAAGTTTATTTTCCATTAGTTAGTAAGTAAACTTTATTTATAGTCAAAATGACAAAATGACATGGACAAAGGACAACCAGGATACCAATTTAAAAAAGCTATAATTTAGATAAAAATGGCAATGAAAACAATTCCATTGCAGTATGTTTTAGAAATGTATGCTGATTTGATTTCTCTGAAACTGCGAGTACTGCACAGGCCTCAAACTTCAGCCCCAGTTCATCCTCACTGAATTTATTCAGAACAGAGCTTAACAATTTTTTTTATCCTCAAGCCATGTTTCTCTGTCTCTCTCTTTCTCTGTGTGTTTGCAATATACAACGCATGCTTATTCTGCTGTTATAATGGCCTATCAATCATGAATAGAGGACTACTACAGTAAACCAAATGTAAATATTTCAACATTGACATTGGTTTATTAATTTTCCTAGCATCACACACAGACAAAATCTTCACATCTCTCCCCACTGACAAAGTACATCCTTAAATTAATCATAAATACACACCAACAAGCAATTGTTTAAGAATACAAACCTCACTGATGTCACAAATGTTCCCTAAGTTCTTTCTTTTCACTTGATATATTCTCTATCACTACCAATCCCAGGTGGTTACCCTTTGCTGTGGTATCAACTATGTATTTTAATGCTTTCCCCTGCTATAGTAGTTATAGATATAGACGCCACTTCCTCAGCTTTGCTTCGAAATGGGGCTCAATCTTTATAGACACTCACCATAACATCTGCCGCAGCAAACAACTTCCAATAACCAGTACATTTATTACAAAGCACAAGCAGATGTCAGGGTGTAAAGCTGGCCTCACAAATGAGATGATTGATTAGAAGACGGACTGTGGTTTAATAGTCAGTTGAAGAGTCGATCCATTGTACAGCGGGAGATATTGANGTGTGTGTGTGTGTGTGTGTGTGTGTGTGTGTGTGTGTGTGTGTGTGTAGCGATTTCCTGTGTGAGCCTCATGTGTACGAAGACCTACAGGACATGAAGCATCTTAAGAAGTTCATTGATGCCTACGCCAGAATACTGAAAATCTGACACCCAGCCATTGAGCAGTGCATTGGAGATCACAGAACACGTAACACACACACTCAAATGAATACGTATGCTTAAACGTGGCAAACGCGTCTCTTCTTTCAGCATGCGGTGAGGGCAAATTTCCCTGATGCATTAATCCGCAGCATCACATTCTGCCCAGTCAATAGAGTCCACAATCAATGCAAGACATCCTCATCTGCTGTACACTGATGTGTCTTTGCTGCGTTCACTATTTGCCAGTTATATGATTCAGGCCCAGTTTGAGACGCCTTTGATAAACACAGCATGAGGTGCAGCTAAAAGCCACCCTGTAGTTGAAAGAAAGAAGGCCTCTCAGCACCAGGCTCTGCTCTCTACATTCTGCTGTCAATGTGCCACTTTACCACATGCCACTGCAAATCAATAGCACTACATTACTATAGAAAACACCATGCATCGACACTCCACTGATAGCTTTTGTGTATGTTTGTGTTTAGTGCATTTAGTTTGTTGATGCCTTAAGCCCGCAGGCATTGTGTGTGTTTTGAACATAGTGCAGTCATGTGCATAGAAGACACTCCAGGACCCAGTTCATGACATTTAGCTTAAAAAAAAAAGCCTACAAAAGAATCTGGAGCTGTTTTTGAGAGTTGGTGACTATTCAAAAGCTCCACTGGTGCAATTGAAAAAACTTTGCAATAATGAAATATAATTGCAATCAAGCATATTTTGTTAGATGTAAAGCGGTATATATTTTAGCGTCTACAACTGGTACAAACCCTTTGCCAGTTGGGCAAGTTGCCTTTTGCAGGTCAGTTATTGAAATACATGAAAAAGTAGATTCCAGACAGTGTAATTTTTTTTTCCTGTGTTAGTGCCAGCAGTATTATTTGATTCATTAATTGTATACTAACTCAAAAGTCAATATTCTCTTCATTAGGTTTTTAAAATCAACCATTATTTCTTGGCTCTTCAAATGAAATGTACAGCACACATTCTCTTTGCATTATAGTCCAAGTGCAAGAGCTGTGGATAAGTTCCAGCACTATTTTTTTTCAAGTATTCAGTCTCCAGTTATAAGCATGAAAAGCAGCCCACTTGCTGAGTCGCCTTTCACAAAAATGTGGAAAATCTCATTGAGTGTACAAGCATTTGTGTGCGTATTTATAATTTTCTTGCCATGTTTTTCAGTGGTGTTTTTATTGCATTTATGTGTGATTTGTCCTCATTCACATAGACAAAACCTGTCTAAGGTGGTTGCCTCTATCTGGATACAGCCAACAAGCAGGTGGTGGTCAATAGGCAGCACTGCAAGCAGCTTTTCAGAGAAGGTGAGATCACACACATTCCTACTGCAACACTTGATATGTGAGAGAAAGAGAGTATGACTAGGACTGAGCAATATCACCTCAAGTCACTATCACAATTAAATGTTAAATTTCCCTCAGTAAGAATGGATGAAACAACATATCTTATTTAATATGCCTCTACAAAAGATTCTCTATCACACAGTGGAGCTTTTATTTATAGATGGAAGCTCATGAATTATGAGTAGTATTTATTTGCTTACTAAAACAGGAAATTCAAAGTAAAATTTGACTGTTTAGCAAATCATGTGACTATCAAATTAATATTATAAATTAATTTGAATAACACTTTTATTACTTCTGTTTTTTTCACTATCCCATCAGTGAGATCTTTTTAAAATATGGAGTGACATTAATTTAACAAATGCCTC
>JANJYP010000534.1:0-24350 GCA_024605115.1 Rastrelliger brachysoma | reverse complement strand
TTCTTTAACTTCTAATACACTGAGATGAAATGGATTTTAAAAATCAAACAGGGGATCAAAGAGGAGACAAAACATTAGCATCTGTCTGTACATAAATCAAAGCTGAGGCAATCTGCAAATAACACATTCATCTGAGAAGCCACGTGAACAACATTAAGTAATACTGAGGAAATTGTGAAATAATATTTACTCTGGGTTTAGAGCAATGGCCCACAGCCATTTCCGCTTACCCCTCATCTGTAAACAAGACTCTTTCCTAACAAGCAGTCAAACTGTTCCAGCATTTTCCAAATAAAAACATATGATCAGGAGCAGTGCCACTCAGCAAGCAGGTGGTTGTGCAGGGATATGTTGTGCATCACGTTGCGTCTATGTTGTGAAAAAGATGTATCGTGTTCTGTTTAGTGCTTAAAGTGAGGAGCACACCCTTTCTTTAAACTAAAGCCAACTGCTAACAACATTTAACTAAACATAGAAAGGTGTTAAGACAGCTTTTGTATCTGCATGTGTGTGGGTATGTGCTTAGAAGTACCGCTCACATGAAATGGTGCCTTTCCAGTCAGACACTGGTAGACAATGGTGCCTATGCTCCATAGATCAGCCTTGGCATCATAGTTCTGGGACATGATGACCTCCGGTGCCTGTGTTCAGACAAACATAGTTTACAGCTTAGGGCCAAAGTGACATGTCATTTTGTTTGGCATAGGAAACCAAAGGACTTTAACACTCACCATGTACATGGGAGAGCCACACAATGTTGCTGCCATAGTGTTTGTCTGGAGGTGACGTGCAAACCCAAAATCAGCTTGGGGATGAGAAAAGTACAGTGAGGGACCTACAGTGCAGTAGTGTATTGTGTATTTGTGTGTGTTGAGGGCTGTAAGCTGTTGAAATCAGCTAAAATGTCTGGATAACAACATGTACTGACAACAAAAACTATATATAAACTAACTCAATTTTCTCACTTAAGTCCTTACCTATTTTAATGCAGGTATTGATAGGACTGGACCGGCGTCCCTCTGTGTGGCAGAGCAGGATGTTCTGGGGTTTCAGGTCTCTATGGAGAATGCCTTTGCTCTGCAGAACCTTCATGGCCTGAGCGATCTGCTGTAAGAATACACGGATGGTGTCCTCACTTAATGTGCCCTTGGCTGCGGGTCAGAAGGGATGAAACACATGATACAGGAGGAAGTTAGCATTGCAGCATAATGAAAGTTTATCATATTACTTGACGTGTAGATACACGTGGAGCGGTGAAGGCAAGTACTTATTTCCTGCATGCTTATGTAATTTAATAATCATCAGTAATAAACAATATAGGATTAACTATTTTATCTATAAAATATAAACATATAATAACAAGTGGTCATTCACAAAAGCATCACAAAAAAGCCCTAATATTGAGTAGTATGAGAATATTTTTCTGGTTTTAGCTCAGATGTGAATATTTGTCAAATTGTGAGGAAATTCTTCACTTATTTCTGCCAATGTATAAAGTCAATGATTAATAGGGGAAGTAATCAACATCAATCAAAAAACAGATACTAAATATTACTTAAAACTTCGTTTGTTCTCACACTCCCTTGAGAAAACTCCAATGTGATGAAAGGTTCAAATACACATCTTCAATCACATCAGTGTCACTGCTGTCACAGTTCGTAGAAGTGAATTTTGTTTACGGTGTGGCTTCTTTTGGACATTAAAATATGTATGACGCGCTAGCACACCCTCACCCCACTCCCTCAAGTCCCCTGCCCAGTAGAGCCAGAATTTCTAGCTGCAGTGTTTTTCCACCAGAGGACAGAGAATAAGTGAGTGACAGATGGGTGAGTTCATATGCGTGCTCCGTGAACCCTGCCAAGACGTGACCGTGTGCTTCGCTTCAAATAGCTGGATGTGACTTTTGGCAGGGATGCAACATTGGCAAATCTTCAAAATAAGAAATTCTGGCATGGTGGGGGAATTAGACCAGTGCTTTACATCAGCATTTAAATAGACACCAATTGAGTTAAATTTAGCACAAGGAAAAAAAAACCCCAACTCCAAGCCCTCAGCCACGTCATCATGTTTTGAAATAGGGTTTGAAACTTGAGGCAGGGGAAAATTTCAGTGTGACGTCTAGTGAGAAAAGTTTTTATCATTCTAAGAATATAAATCTGGTGAAATCATAAGGTACACAGAAAGGCAATGACAAGGGGGAACAAAATGAGGAGTTATTATTGGGCATAATTAGCACAAAAAAATAAAAAATCCAAACAAACTTAATTACAGGCCAATTCTAAGGGTTTAATTTTATCTAGGTTAAGTACTTAGGAGTATTAGTGATCATTTACCCACTGACCTGTGAGAAAATTAAACATGAACTCTATGATTATATTACTCCTGTCGACTAAAATCCTATTATTCCTTTAAAACACTGAAAAGGTTGAGCCAAGCCTCTTAAAAGCCACATTGTCCCAACAGTAATACAGTAAGCTGCTCCAAACATGTTTACAAGTAACAAGGCTATGAGTGTGATTTTCTTTTGAACAGTTAGGTGAACTAAGAAAGGTGCAATGGAAAAAGCTGTGGGTTACATTAGACCCTATGTGCCATTGGACACTTACAGTGGAGATATTCTGCCAGGTCACCTCCATTGCAGTACTGAAAAGACAAGAAAGACTTAACAAAAGCTGTGATGATGCTGCGTTATAATGATTTGAGATTTGCATTTTAATATGGAAACAGAAGAGTCATTATTACCATTACTAACACAACTTACCTCCATGACAAGATACACACATCCTCCCATTTCCTGTTAATAACAGCATATAAAATGTTATTACAGGAAACTGAAGAATTAGGGGTATTAAACGATGCTTAGATTCACATCAGCGTGATTTTTAAACTGATTTGATGAATGTTAATAAATACATAATATTTTATTCATGTACTGTACACAGATGGGGAATTATAAGTTAGACTGACAATCAATCAAAGTCTTACACAACATCTGACAAGCATTGCATCTCTTATATCTCATATTTCACCCATCATCATCACCATCATCTATGGGCCCCCTGACAACAGCTAACTCAGGGGTCTGAAACTGTACCCCATCATGGCCGTGTCAACTTATCATACAAAAAGACACTCCCCTAAATTTAGCAACCCTTGACCATTGCTACTGAAGAAGTTGCAGAGCTGTGAGGTGAGATGAGGTGGGGTAAAAGTGTGAAAAGTTTAAGGTGTCAATCCCACCTGTCTACTTAAGGGGATGTGAAAGAGTAGAGGAGGTGTGAGCTGACGCTTTGTCATTTATACCAGGAAGTTAAAGCTAATAGGTTCTGTGTCTTGGATTAGAATTTAAAAGGTGTTTCCCAACTGTAATAACTCATTAATAATACTGTCTGTCTACTATAGTGTAATACATGTCGCAAAGAACAGACACTGCGCTGGTGCCAGGTAAATTAACATTAGAGTCTCTTGCAGCCTGACCTAGAGTCTCAGTGTCTAATCCATAGTCATTAGCCCTGTATGCGTGTGTGTGCCTGCTGTGAGACGATACTCAGACTGTGTGCTTTATAAGCCATTGTTTAACCGGCTGCACTCTGCCATCTGTCAGAAACAGAGATCAGCTCATCCATGTCTGGTAGTCTGGCAGGTGTCAGTAAGGTGAGATTCAAACACACATCTAAGCAATTGGTAGCTATTCTGTGCTATGTGTGACAACTTCAGTTTTAGTGTTTCTTTAGTGTATAGTTGACAGTAAAATAGCCTACAGACAGCCTCATGAGAAACTTCAACACCTGACAGCTAAATCTGTAGCACACAAGCACATGTTTCACCATCATGTCAACATTAGCACCATGTGGCAGCAAGGTCCACAGTATGGTTTGTGAGTATGAATAGATGGGTCTTACAGGGATATGTGTGAAAGGAGAGAGGGGAGATGAGACAAAACATCTTTACCTGATAGTCCAGCAGTCTAACAATATTCTCATGTTTGAGTTCCTAGGGGAGGTGGAAAAACAATTCAATTCAGTCAGTGTACACAAAACACAAAATATAATGTATGACACCATTAAAAACACATTACCTTCAATATTTTGATTTCTTTGCCAAGAAGAGCTTGTGATTTGGCCAAATTTTTCTTGTTGATACACTTCACAGCAACTTCCCAGTCACGTTTCTTGAAAAGAAAAATATAATAAATGGTACATATATCAACAATGATTAGACACACACACACACACACACACACACACACACACACACACACACACACACACACACACACACACACACACGTATATATATATATTCGTCTCAGATATGAAAGTTACCTCTTTATGTCTACCTTTGAACACAACTGCAAAGGCACCGTGACCAATCAGGTCTTTCCTGCTGAACTCAAACTTCCCAACAGACTCCATGGATAATAAAAATAAACACGCTAAAGTACCCGAGCTGGTTCAGGAGGTTGATTTTCCCAGTGAAACAAACTCACAGTCCAACAATACTTCCCTTGTGCCGGTAAATCCCATTTCATACATGGAAAGCGTTGTCTTCACGGGTGAAAGTCACATAATCGAAGATAAATTTCGATGACAACCTTTAAAAGTTGCTGTCACCAGACAAAAAGTTAACACAAGGTGCGTAGGTATAAGCGAAGGTATGTAAACAAAAAATAGCGTCCCACAATGCTTATTTAATGATTCTTACTGGTTCAAACGGCTCCCTGTTGCTTCTCCGGAATAAACAGAAGTTAAAAGGTCGCAGTGATGCTGTTTGTTAGTGGTTGGTTTTCAGAGAGAGCTCATATATTACTGTGTTGCTCACCTTTACCCATCCGCTGCTGTTATTCATATCACATGGCGAGCATGCGCAAACAGAGGTTTGACGACGGCGCTTTCAGGGACACCTCGTAAACTCGCAAATCAATGTTTTAAATAGACTTGAATTTATATTTAAATGCTAAATGTAGAAAGGTAATTTTAATGTAACAAGCACTGTATGGTGGCCTTTTTTAGTTCGGATATCTAGCAGCTCAAATCACTTCTTGTTTTTGAAAATTTGGATACATTAACATATTTTTGGACAAAATTATTCATATGCACACTCCGAGTAATTCCATACACAATGAAATCAACACGCTTTAACATCATTTAGTGGTTCACATGCTTGGATTACTAAAAACCCCAGGGGCCTGAGTTATTAGGGGTCCCTAAGCATAGGTCTTGGTCAATATTCCCCTCCATAAAACTGAAGAAATCCTCTTTTGTCACATCAAGGACAACATTATAACATTTTCAGAAGGCATTGTTTGTCCCCTTCTGGATTCTGTAAGCAGTTTAGCCCTTGTGCATCATACTGACACCATGCATTTTAAGCATTAGTGCCTAGAGGCCTACAATCTCATAATCCAGGCATGTCAAACTCATTCCATAAAGAGTCGTGTGTTTACAGGTTTTTGTTCCAACCAATCAAGAGTACACATGTGCACCAATCAACTGTCTCAAGTCCAGTTGATTAAATGAGACAAGCCTTGTGTGATCCTGCTTGGTTAGAATAAAAACCTGCAGCCACAATCCATCAGGGCCTAAACATCACAGAAACATGGATATGATAGGAACCAACACTTTTGTTGTTTTGTGTTTTAGCTGGTTACATAAGGTGTCCATATCAGTCAGTGACACAGTAAGGTAATAAATCTCTCTCTCTTACAAAAAAATGGTATACAGCAATAGTAGTGTAAGTTACAGGTACAAATGGAAATAATGAACAAACAGTGAACAAATGAATCATGCTATGTAATAAAGATGACACAGCATTTTGTCATAAAAGTTTTTTAATAAAGATAATTGGAAGCACAAACCATAGTACCATAAGACAACAATCAATAAAGGCCTTATACATGTTTAGAAATACTGAAATAATTAACTTTAAATCTGACATGAAAAGCGGGTGCAGAGTGACTTACAGTAAATCCTGTTTTAGGAAACTCAATGTTGGTACAGTGTAAGATAAATGACATTTTAAAATATGCCATCTCCCTCCATTCTCACAGTATGTTAAGAAAAAAAAGCAACCAGCTTATTGTGTCCCTCTGTGGCAGAACATATTTATTTTAATGTACAAAAAAAGATATGAAAATGGAAAAGAGATTTAGCTCTAGAAATAACAAAAGACATCATAAAACTTCACAGAACTGTGTCCACAACACAACCAGTATTCACTATTCTTCAAAAAGCGTAACATACTGCATCTTACGAAGATGTGAGGTACTGCAAAATACCAGTCAGTTCATTCAGAGAGAGAAAACACACAGACAAACACAGAATTTAACATGAGAACATACTGATTGTTGAGCTGTGACACTTTGCAGAAGACGTGAAACAGAACTCAGAATCACAAAATAAATAAATTATACATTATATCAGAATTACATAGGGTCTATTTCACTGCTACATCATCCTTTGCTGTTATTCATTCTTGTTATTGTTATTATTGCGTTAAAGTTGTGTGAATGAGCTGAAACTTGGAAGTGTTTATCCAGCAGTGAGAACAAATAAAATGAACTATTTGTCCTGAGTGCTGAAGATTCTACTGTTAACAGCTGGTGTAACCATTGTGTTATTGATTTGAAGGCATGAATCTATTTCTACATAAATATATTTAAGCACTTTCCTTGGTTTTTTTTCGGTACCCAAGGTCATGCATTTGTACTGAATTGTTCCCTATGAAAACACTTATCAACTCAAATTTTAGTTACATTTTCTACAAGTAAGTTAAAGCAGATGGAATTGCAAAACTTTATTTTGTGAGGAAAAATTATATGTTAAAGCATATTGCTGTGATTTAAATAAATTCTGTCTGCTCACTAAATCAACTGCAATGAACATAACAGACCATGCAGCAGACTAATTGAGACACTCTATTACACAGAGCATCATGGTCAGACCCTGAACTACACTCTTACACTTGGTGTCACCTCACTGACCTCCTCAGAAATATGTGCTCCTCTTTTTTGGGAACACAATATGTTTTTAAATGAGATATTAATAAGGCACAGTTCTTAGAGTCTGTTTGTCTTTAAAGGTGAAGCTATTACTTAGCTACACGACACCCCCCCTTGGTATCACTTTCACTTGAGGCACAGATGAGTGTCCAATTCAACACATAAAATAGTGGAAAAAATACTCTGGCATTCAGTGTTTTGCCATTCTACACTAGTAAGCTTCAGATTGCTTTGCTGTCACAGACAGAAATGGCGGCGGGTGGTTTTACACGGCGGAGAGGTCAATACGATTGGCTGAGTTGGTGCTTTTGTCCCATGTGTTCATCTTAGTGGGAGTCACACCCTCCTTGTTTCCATTCATCTGGAGGATAATAAGGAGAATATTAGGTTCAGTTAAGAGTTGAACAGCTCATCGTTGCTCTAGTGGAGTTTATACACCAGCACTTACAATGTCAGAGTTGAAGGGCTTCACATTGATGTTTCGGATAGAGCTGCTGGTAAGAGACCAGACTTTGGTTTTGTGTTTGAAAGCAGCTCTGACCTACAGTACAGGAAGAAAGAAAGAAAATCATTACACCATTAGACCTTGTTGCCAAATGAAATTCTGCTATTGGGTGTGTGGACATTTTTCTGCCACATGAGTTGGCATAAAAACAACACAACTTATTATTAAAAAACAAATGTAACATGTTTATCATCATACCTCAGAGTTGAGAAGACAGTGAAACAAAAAGACAAAGAATCCCTAAAGAAAAGGCAAAAAAAAAAAAAAAAAAGAACTTCAGGAGAAAATTCACAAATTACTACAAACATTTTGGAAAACATAAATCTTGTGGTGAAAAACGTACTTGTAAAGAGTTAAATACTGCGAAGATATATAGGAATGGCAAGGAGTGCGTGTTAACAGCTAGGACACCGAAGATCCAGGAAATGCCAAGTATAGGCAGGAGTACAGCCACGGCCTTTGCTGTCAGCCTTAAAACAAAGCAAGTGAAAAAAATCTGTTTATATTATTAGCCCTGGATATGTGGACAGCATCTAATAATCAGCACAGCACTGGTCTGATCATGAAAAGAAATCAACTCACTTGACTGCATTAGCATCTCCGTGAACTTTGTAATTCTCTCCGCTGATACGAGATATAATTCTGGTCACAGATATCAGAATGCCAATGTTCACCTGTAACACCATTCATGCGTTAAATGAATAGAAAGCACTATTTTCTTTCTTTTTGGAATAGAACACAAGCTCACATCTGATAGAGATTTAAGTTGAAGATCAAATTGGACAATGAATTGTAAACTGTAAAAAATGACAAGTGCAAATTGTTGTAAATTACTCACCACAATGACAAACAGAGCCGGTGCCACAAACGCCCAGATGGCTCCATTCTTCAGTGACAGCCAACAGCTGAGAAAGCAAAGAGAGGGGAGAGAGTGAAAAAGAGACATATTGCGTTGCCTTCCAAGTGAAAATGCTCTAAAGCTGTAATGTAAATTATGAAATGACATCTGTAGTTACTGTTAACCTGAAAGTTTTTGAATAACATTAAACACAGTTGGCAGTTCCAATTTTTTTTTTCCAAAGGTGATGTCATTCTTATGCAACGCCACCAAGTTTTGATCAAATCAAATTAATTCAATATAAGTCCATATAATATCTTTTTTTTTTGTTGTTGTTTTGTTTTTACATGCAAGTCATACTTACTTGTCAACTTCACCATAACTGTCCAGGGCTGATGTCATTGACACCACACAGATCACCAGTGGAGAGCCTGAAAAAACAAACGACATAAAAAAAAAAAAAAAACTCATGTTACAAATTCACTATAAATGTAACCTAGTACATGTGGCTGGATTGACCTGCTAATGGACCCTGGGACAAAAAAAAAAGTTTTCATAAGCATGCTCATTTCCTTCAATCAACAAGTATGTAATCGACAGAGTCTATATTCTATTTCCTTCTCATGAAAAATCTCTGTCTTTCCGTATTTTCTGATTTCCCTCCTCTTGTCTGTGGAACAAAGCCCATTTTTCCTGCTGAGGACAATTATCTTTTAAATGGCTCACAAATATAAAGTGTAATCTAATTAGAAACAAAAATACAGAAACTGCTGGGCTGTGCAGTTTTTTGTTACAGTGACTCAAACAAGAGAAGTAGATTATGGATTTGTTGGGAACTATCTTCAGCCGTGGATCAATTCTCATTTGCTTTGCGGTATTACTGTATTTCAATGTTTAATTCATTATTGCTGTATGTCTATAGATGGAATTTGTGTTAAAGAGGCTGATAGATTTATGCAAAATATTGTGGTGCAAAACAATTGATTTTTTTTTGTCCACCTGTACCGTATATGCATAGTTGAGATTTTCATGACATTATAGGAAATGAAGATTTCCCTCATCAAAAGTACGCTTCAACTAATTTTAACAATCAGCCCTGATGCACTGTTAAACATCATAGCCCTGGATTATATTGTCGAATATGGCAACTGCTACCCGCCAACGGTTTCTTGCGTGCTCTACTACGAGGAAACCATATAAAGGAGGAAATGAAAGATAAAATCTCAATAGCCTTTATCACAGCTTATGGCAGCAACGATTCATTATAAAATGAATCTACTTTTTTTATTTGCATCAGGTATGCTTCTAACTGTCAGAGAAATTTCTAGCACGTAATTTGCAGTTGGCCACACAAAATGAAAAATTACTCTGGCCAGAAGAAAGGAAGTAATAAAAAAAAGATCATTTTTCAACTAATGGATTCAACATGTGGAGGAGAGACGATGCATTCCCCAGCAGCCAAAGAGAGTGTATGTATGTCCCAGATTCTTTTCATCTGTCCATCAATTCTGGTACAACTGAGATCAGGAGACAATGTTACACTGGAATGTAACTCAAAGCAGATTGATTTAATAAGTTCGTAGTTATTTACATTTAACAAACAATATTTGACCAGCAAGGTCATTTAAAAAAATAGTAAAAGCACATTTACAGTAAAGCAATGGCATGAGGTAGAGACAGGACATCAGGTTAAATTAGAGGCAATAAAATAAGATGACAAGAACAAAAAAGCAATAAAGTGTCAGAAGAGAAAGTTATGGCAGATATATCCTCCTTGTAATCTGAGTGTAGTAAATAAAAACTTCAGAGCAGACTTACCCCAACCAATGCCGTAGTAGTAGAAGTGTTTGCTTCCTTCAGAGCCAAACACCTTGACCACCATACTGTAAAGATGAAGGCCCTCCACCAACATCCACGCAAATGCACTCAGAAAGAAGAAATGAAGCAGGACAGCCATCACCTTACAAGGCAGCTGGGACAAGGGACACAAATCATTGTCATTATTATTATAATTTTTTTTTTATAGTCAATCATTTTCATTTTTTTGTTTAATTTCAATTTGTTTTTTGCTCAGCTACAGTATGTGCCTTCTTATTTCTTTCTTTCATGCATAATTCCTCATTTTAATCATTTGCTTGTAGTTCACTCTTTACAGTATATACGCTGTCAAATATAAACTATATTTTACTTATTTATTCGAATGACATGCTCACTAATCTTTCTGAGACACACTATCATCCTCATCGTCTTAATTATTATTTATCTAATCATTTAATTAACATCATAGTTTTGTAAAACCTTTTTATTGCTTAAAATTGTGATCATAAATGACATTTGTTCATTAGTCTTTGCTAATTATTATCATCATCATCATCATTGTCAACTACAGCAGAGTGTTGTATTGTGTAACTACCGTGCCAGGGCTGAAACGAGCGCTGATGAGCAGTAAGATCTCAGCCACCAGGATGGCGAAGGACAGGTTGGCATGGATGTGGTAGCGTTGGTTACGGATGGTACTCACTGATCTACAGAGCAGCAGTGGGAAAATATCACATCAGATTGCTTTTTTTCTTGTAATCAAAATAACATTTTTTTAAAAATAAACACTCATGTTCACATTGATGCAATTATGAAATAAAATACAGTATTTATGGAGTAAAATACACATTTACACATACACATGGAGTGTGAATCTGTTGATATATTAAAGTCCCCCGCTACTCGAAAATCTGTTTTGCTTCATTGTACTTCAAATGGATATTTGGTATTCACTGTTTAGAGTTTGATACATCTACTGTATTTTCACATACATCTGGTGAAGGAAGAAAGCGTCCCTGACTGTGCTCATTTTAAATTTGACCTATGAGTATGATATAGTGACATCACAACTAATTTGGAACCAGTTGTTTTTCATTATGCAACTTTGATAAGTGTGATATAGAAACTTAAGTCCTCGAGTGCACAAACAATGAGAATAGACTTCTCATAGACTTTTTTTTCATGAGGAGGGAGTAGTGCAATTTTCAGTTTCACTTAGAGAAAAACTATTAATCTTCACAATATCTTGAGAGGGGGGTCTTTAAAATTAAAATTTAAATATGTGAGTGATTAATATGAGTGATTGGTGATACTCACGACAGGACTGCAAAGGTGACCAGAGTGATGGCAAGACAAAAGATGGAAATTGAGCAGCCAACATAACCAATGGTTGACAGTGCCACCTGGTGGACAGTGGTGAGCTGTGTATGGAAACACACTGCTATCAATTCTCCTTCTCATTCTCATAATCTATATTATATTTCTTACATGGTTGGTTGGTAAATTGTACCAGTAAAAATAATTCAGTAGAGTCTATAATGATGAATGCAATATTGACCTTCATTAGTATTTTCTCAGGCAGGCTACCATCCAGGACTGAGCATGAATATAAACTTCAACTATCACAAAGCCTTAGTTAAATGGCTCACATTCTCCACAGTAAAGGATAACAAATATAACAAATTTCAGACAAGCATATATTTTAAAATAATTGTGTTAGACATTTTAAATAAATTTGTATGAACTCACTGTAAATGTACAGTCAAATACTTTTTTTCATGGTTCTGGGATAAGCAACAAGCACAATGTCCAAGAAGCTAATTGTATTGTGTTTCTCCTTACACACACAGCCATGGCATACAGCCTTGTGCATTGATGTTGTTTTGGAGCTCAAGCTATTTTGAGGGTTTGGGTTTGATTCTCCATTAACTGTCTTCACATGTGCCTTGTCATTATGAGGGCAGAGGAGTCTCAGTCTTCCAGAAAAGGGATACGTGGGATGTTCCCTTGCATCTGAGGGATGAGGCAGCCCACTAATTAGAGACTGGCTAGAGGAAAGTATAGCATCAAATAAACTTCTGCTACTTAAATACAGCACTGGCCCACTTAGCAGCAACAAGAACTCCTGTTCTATATTTAAAGAAGTCAATGGGGTTGCTGACCATACTCCCGTGGCACATATTCTTGGATAACAAAGAGTCAGTCTGTGGTGACAAAGCACATGGGACTGGTGTTTCAAGTTGCTCTAAATTGTAAAATCCTCTGTAGAAGAGTGGTTAGATTTGAGGAGAAACAGCAAGAACGTTACCCCATATCTTTCAAAAGGACACTATCTGGATGATCTTTAAAAGGACAGTTTTTTAGTCTCATGGGGGACTGTGGTCTGTGAGGAAATGACCTTTGCAGTGATCCATAAGAACCACACTTAATCATGGTTGTCCGCAGAACTTCTGTATAAAACCACCGGTTAAACCAATATCAAGATGGCACAGGTCTGCTTACAACTGACCTACAGTAAGGAACTGCAGACTGTCCAAAAGGGTGCAGTGGGGGCTTCTGGTCGGCGGGTTAGTGTGTGGTAGACCACTGTTTCCTTTCTAATTATGCTACAACAACTACATCTACTTATCTGTGACATGACAGTGAGGGAGGGGTACACTTTTGAAAAATGGTGGCATAAACTTCCCTAAATAAGTAGTGGGAGGTTTGCTGTTTCTGCAAGTGCACAACAGATGAAGGAAAAAGCTCTATGGCCAAAATTATCATGTTAAACTTTCAATTAATTTTTTATCCACTTGGGGGCAATGCAATAAGTTATACGCACAATTCCCACATATTATCACCTTATAAGGTTGTTACGGCTAAAGTGTTAGCCAATGGATATTGAGCAACATTAGCATTCCTTTGGAGTTGTATTTTTGGCCAGCAAGTGCATTTAAGTCCAATTATTCATTCTTTAAAAAAAAAAAAAAAAGTCTCCCCAAACTCCTACTGCCAAATGCTCCACTGCGTTTGCCAGATAGTAGCAAACTTTGTCTGTTCACCATTTGGTACTGGACAGGTATTGCAGGTTTATCAGGGATTTTCCCTGAAAACAGCTGCCTGTTGTGGCTTGAGATGAGGTTGATGACAACAGTGGGAGTCAAAGCAGCAAGCCAAAACAAGAAGCTGAAAGAAACTAAAGCACTCCATAGGGAAACTGCAGAGTTGTATAATAATCCTCTGTGGGCTCATCTTTTGAATGAGAAATTTGTTTAACATTACATATAGTACTTTAATCTGTTCCTACAATATATTAATAACAACAGCTTGTAAGAGTGGCCTCGTACCTTTATGGGCACCACTTGCATAAGGATGGCAAAGTTGGTGAGGTGGTTACACAGACACACGGAGTAAGTCATGTTTCCTTCTGAGCGCACACAACCTTCGTTGGACCATACTCCCTCCTTTGAACTGAAATGTAAAAAGTTAAGTATTATTAACATATACAGAGAACTTAACAATATAAAGATACAAGCATTCAAACATGAAAGAACAAACTTAAAGAATAGAAGAGACCAGGATTACTAATGGCAAAGATCACTCAACAATTTCTTTGCTGAACTTACCAGGGCAACGTGACAGGGCAATCCAATAATTCACATTTTTCTTGAGCTTTCGGGGCAAAGGGGAGTTAGTAGAGGAAGCCTTTGAATCCAACTAAAGCACACTCCCTTTAAAAGTGATTTATACTTTCTAAATTGTGTTTTGGCTTTGCTTATCATAGCGCCACATTTTCTTCAGTGGGCTGTTAGTTGAGATACATCAAACTAAAACATCAAGACACGTCACACGGGGTGTTTTTGATTTGAATGAGAAAAGGGAAATACACCTTTTCCAAATCTTTTGTTTTTGCTTGTGATTCAAGATTTGGGCAAAGAAGATGCAATGAATCAACAATCAAGACAAAGCCTCTCTGGCTCCACATCTGAATGAATAATTGGGACATGTTGTATCTAAATCATGCACACAGACCCACCTATAGTCCAAGAAGGCACAGTAGAGGAAGATTTTATTGCTCTGATTTAACACTTGGTCCTGCTGTTCTTTAGTCTGAAAAAGAAAAAGTAAAACAAAGTTGAGAGAGTACTATCTTTAATTATGTGGTATAGGAAAACATTTATTTTGGAGTGTACAAGCTCGTTAAATTACAAGCTTTGTTGCTCCAATTCTCAGAGCCACCTGCTTGGAAAATATGCCTTGATTGAGAAAACAGCATTGAATATTTAAGACAAAAATTAGAGGCATTCTTTCCTTAATGCTCATTCCTTCATCATGCACTCAGCAGTAGTGATAGATCTTGATATATTGCAACCAAAAAACACTGAACAACTTACTGTTGGATCTAAGAGGGAATAAACCACTTCATTAATTCAGCTTCTGATACCAAGTAAAATGCTTCATAACTGCAACTAGAAAAGCCTGAGATCATAGTAGAGGAAAGACAAGACGCAGATCACCACTCAGCAAAGGTGATTATTCCGCTGAAAGAAAATCCCTACTGTCTACAAGAATCTTATTTGATTATAACTCACTTTTTCCATGTCATTCCTTAATATGAGATTTGGCATCCCCAGAGACAGTGAGCTAATGGCTAAAGTGCAAGAATTCAGTAATTGGGGCTTGGCCCTGGTTTCAGGTCAAACCGCTACCCTCCTCAATCTGTCATCTGAAGAAAACAACACTTTCATTGGCTGGTTGGGTGTATACTGCGAGACCGCTCACCTCCTCTCACTCTGCGAGCCTTGACTCTCAGACTGAATAAGTATATGATTAGATGGACTGTGTCTGCACTATTTCCTTCTGGAAAAAGTGAGAGTGAGAGTGAAACTGACAGTCAGGCTGTCTGTTTCCTGGCCCATAGGCTCAGTGATTCATATTACAAAGCATAGCACACGTACATTGACTTCATTGTGTAACCAAATCGTTGCTCTCATTCTGTCTGTTTCGCACATGCGGCTCTTTAGTCATCATGTATTGTTACCTCTGAGATGAATGCATGGATAGACATGTGGTCCATTAGAACAGGCAAGACAATGGATCCAAGAACCATGAGAGCGCCATAAATGCACCCCGTCATCGCAAGCCAGCTTTGAGGAGCAGCGAGCAACCCTGTGGGTGAATTTACTGCTCCCCCGTGGGCTTTTATAACTCACATTTCTTGTTGGGTGTAAATGAAAGCAGATGGAAGAGAGACAAACTGTAATTCGCATACTGTAAGCCTTTGCTTTACAGTGTCATGTGTTTGCGCTCCACAGTTGCTGAATGTTTAATGTTGCAATGAAGGAAGACTAATTATTCACATTAAGGACAAAATGTAAACCCTGTCCTGTGGGAAACAATCTATAATTATCATACTCGGATAGGTACAAGATACACTCTTAAATAAACATTAACTAACAGGTCATAAAACATGAGAAATGCTGTTTGGCCATACTACACCTCTAGCAACTGTCTGTTTGTGGTACATCCGGCGTGTGTTTTCGAGTTGGTATCTGAGGAGAGGTGCAGGAACCTGAAAGTCACTGCTGAGTGTTAAAATGCACTCAGAGCTCTGGACAAGCTCTGCGCATATACTGTTGTTCCTCAATGCCCCTAGGCCTAAACATCTACCAGCCAAGACTGCAGCTGGCACTCCAACTCTTTATTAACAACAGAAGGCCAGCAAACACCACCTTGGAAATCACTTTGAGCCTCATAAGAAGGATAGACACACAGAGGAAAAGAGGAAGAGGAGACAGAGGAAGCTAGTGACCACAGAGTGATGCAGACTGATGGGCTGATATAAAGGAGAAGAGTCAGGAGTGAGTGACTGATAAATCATAGATTGTCAAGGTGTTTCCAGTGCTACTCTGCATATGTCACTCTGTGTCATTTGATACAGCTGTTAACCATATCTTCATCGACAGTGCTTACTTTAACCACAACTCACTGACCCCTTGATTTTACAACAGTGAAGTTAAGAAATGAAAGAAGCAGCCTTTAATCTTCAGATTGACCAGCAGCTATCAGTGGTGGGGTAAGTGTAGATTAAATAGACATTGCACTGTACATAGCATTTTGTTTTTGCAATTGGTCACATGCTGTATAAACTGTCCCACTCATGTGATCAGAACATGGCTTAAGTCTGCTCTTAAGATAAATCTAAGGGGTCATGAAATGATTCTTGGAAAAAATAAAAAAAAACAAAGTTCTGCTACACAGATTTGTAACAGAACTTTTATAATATTTGCATTTTTGTGAACGATTAGATGATTTAACGTCTTCAGGCTCAATATTTTTTTTTATTAAAATGACACCATCTGGGAGATTTTGGAGGGGACAGTTTTCTTTAGTAGATCTGCCAATTCAAAGATATCTGAAATGTGACGAGTTTCCATCTGGATACACATTTTTTTACTGTGCTTTAATCTGCACTAAATTCTTTTTTTTTTTTTTAATTTACCATATATATTAATTAAAAATAAGAGCAATGTCTGTAAACTGCAGTTCTCAATATAGGTATTTATTAGGATATCAACAACATTGGTGATATCCTAATAAACATCTGCAGCAAGATCCTCTTGTTTTTCATTTATTTTTTTGACCAGCACCTGCTTTGTTCATCTTCTGGATGTGCATATACATCACAAACATTTATTACATGCTTCATTATAAATGGATGTAAGAATTATATTTTGTAATGAAAATGATCATATTTTGAAATGGCAAACTTATATTTATTGTATCTAAAAAGTAATCTAAAAAGTCATTTACTGTCAAAAAAACAGTTGTGGATAAAAAACAACATATCACTTTGGAATGTAGTAACATAGAAGTGGAAAGCATCATAAATTGAAAATACTCATGTTCTGTAAAATACAATCACCTCCAAATTGCACTGAGTAAATGTTTCTTACTGGCAGCAAAGATACATAGAAAGTATTTTGGGTATATAGATACCACTAAGCTGAAACAGCTGCAAGAAAAGAATAGTACTATAAATTATACTTGTTTGGAGTAAACAAACTGTTTATAGCTGCCATGTCATCGTCATTACATGCATGTGATCATGTTTTACATAACAACAATTTATGGGGAAATTCCAAGCATTGTTTCAGATTTGAATAGTGTATCCTGATGACTTGTTCATGGCAACATATCTATCAACTGTTTACACCACCACACCATCAGCTGTCATACTGAGTAAATGGTCTTGAATGTTAACATGAAAAATACTGACTGCCGTCTGATGTGTACATCTCTCTAGCACAAACTAAGCCGAGTCCTTTTTCTGGTTAATGACTGTGTTGAGCTTGTTTGGTAAAATGATGATGGATAAAAATAAACACTCTCATGCATCACAAAAGTATATAAGTCTTAGATGACATACAGAACCCAGCAATTTGTGCAAATCCAAGCTTTTCTGTCCTCTGCGGTGTCTGTTAGACCTCCCATGACTGGCAAAGTTGGATGCCAGGGCCTTGCTGTGGCTGAAATAGCTTCAGCAAACACAGACAGCATATTCTTCTGAAAATCCAAAGATTTCAAGCAATTACAGGCCAATCTAAATTTAAGCTTTTGACGTCTGGTTTTCAAGCAAGGTGCCATCCATCAATTTTGTTTCAGCAGTCAATTCAAAACAGACAGATGAGTGCTGTCAGAAATATAGACAGATGTGGACGTCACACAGCCTCCTGTATAAACATACACTCACATTTCTATTTATGTACTTTAGTCTGCAATAATTCAAATTATAAAGTTAAAATTGTTGTTTTTTCATGTATTAAACATGAGACAACTATCACTTTTAAAACTTTCACAAAATAGATAACATAACATAACATTTTTGGGGCTATGTGATATAGTGACAAAAAAAAAATCAAATATTATGATCCAAAATCTAAGATGATATCTAGTCTCTTATCACAATATGCACATAATATCAATAGATTGCTCAACCCTGGTGACCAGCAATGTGTACAATCACAGTATGAAGCAGTGAAACCAAATCTATTTTTTAATACCCCAAATGGTGATATATCCAAATAAAAGTTTAATTCACACTTGACAAGAATCACATCTGAGGTGAGCTTATATTAAAAGAATGCAAAATACTGAGCATTAAAAAAAATTCTTGACATTTTGACAAAAGAAAAAATAAATTAAAAAAAAAAAAACTCCAGGAAGGGCAAGTAAGAGGACCTTGAGTAAACGTTTGCCAAATATAAAATATCACACACACACACACACACACACACACAAAGTCTTGCTCACACCCACTCAATCCATCCACTGCTGGCACCATAATATATAGCCACAAGTGCAGTCAGGCATATTTCAGGAGCAAAGAAGTCTAAATAAAGGCTTTGGTTGCGCTAAATTTAAGAAACAGCAAAAAAGAAAAAAGAAATTACACAACAGCGTGAGTGAATAAGTCAACTGTCTTAATCTTCTCCTTTTCCCTCAAATGTTCCAAATATCTGAGGATACAGAGAGCCAGTGTGTAATTTGGACGGCACTTACTGCATTTGGTATAGATATCATTTCTTGTGAGGCTGCTATGGAGGGCCAATGATAACAGCACTGAAACTCATCAGTCACACTTTATACAACTACATCCTATTATTTAAAACTACTATATTTTTTGTGGAAATGTACAGTAGGTTGAAGTTGTTTAAAGTATGAGTCAACAGAAGAAATGACTGTCTGAGGTGTAGTCCGACTTTGACAATGGCTAAATTGTTCTGTCTAACAACAGAGAGTCCGTAATCACATTTCCCAAAAGCTACAGTAACTGCTGTTAAATTTAGTAAGGGAAGGAAATGCTTTATTGCAGAATGTCTGGGAAAGACGTGTGGAGTTATGGTGAAACACTACTCAGTGTGGCAGGCTTAAAAAGCACTCACCCCAGCTCAAAATTGAACCGAGAGTTTGAAAAAACCTGCTCAGTGAACCACCTTAAGGTCAATGCACTAAAGCACTCTGTGGCTCTGATACAGCGCAGATCTCATTGTCGTCATAACAGGACTTTTCAATCAGAGGTTGGACTTAAGATGATCCACATACAGCATGTGGAGTAAGAATCTGAGCACATGCAGCAAAACACAAATGGTCTTGAGTGAGATCATTGTGTCAGGGGAAATGTAATAAGACGTGCAGCTGTGGTCTCGGCTCAGCCTCTGAGATAGACACTCTAAACAACGAGACGTGTTGATAGGCACGCAGGGTGTGAGGGAAACTGGGGACAATTAAACAACCCTAGAAGTTTTGATAAGGTGAGTGGTGGATGCTTAGAAATACTGCGCTGTGGCTTTTTCAAAGCAGTAAATGTGACAAGTGTTTCTTCAAGTGCAATTTAGAGTTAAATTCAAATGACAATAGGTGAGGTTCTCCATGCATGGATTCATGTGTTAAATTCCTATGGGCTTTCCTGTGGGCCCACTGCAATATTCCTCTGGTTTCTGGTCTATTTCTGTTGGATAAACATGTTTGAATTTATAAGTTGATGGCTGCATTTTGAGCCTTCACAGAGCCATTTGTACGTGGGAAACACATGGGTTAGCAGGAGTTTGGGCTTGTGAGAAGATGTTAAGAAATCATTTCAAAATGTGTGAAAAAACTTGAGCGGAAAGATAAAATGAGTAGAAAAGATTTGTAGAGGTGGGGGAAAAATTTGAGAATGTGAAAATAACATTTGCGCAAGATTTACATAAACAGTGAAGCTACACAAAAACACTAAGAAAAAGGAGTGACTTTCACGAACGTCTTGTGGTTCTGTATTTATGACTTAAATATGAGACTTTAGCATCACTCACACTGTAGGAACTTTGAGTTTCACAATTTTCTGCTTTGACTCTTAGTCTGATGTTCACAAGAGCAGTTTTTCTTTCTTCATGTAATCACACCATTGGTATAATTTGTGAAAATTATAATTCACTCCATCCAATTTTGCCTTGAAGGGCAGGTTTTAAGAAATCTTTCTGAACATTATTTCACAAATGCCATTTTTTTAACCTCATTGAAGCCAATGGAAATACTCCTATATACAGAATCAGCACCTTTTCTGTCTTCCCTTGGTTTCAAACTGGAGCTGCATATACAGAGAGGTGGTGGTTGTAGGGATAAAAGGGGGGGAGCTAAAATGGGAGGAGCTGTAAAGAGGAGGCTCTAAAATCCAACTCTTTTGGCAAGGGAAGAATAGCAATAGCCAGACCTCCATCTGTGATTGATCAGTGCGCTGGCTCACACAGCTTGTGTTTGTATGTGTGTTGGCGTATAGATGGGTGTGGGTAGTTGGGAGAAAGAGAGAGAGGAAAAGAGAGAGAGAAAGAGAGAGAGAGAGGAGAAGAAGCTTTGCCCACAAGGTCTGAACTGGGCGTGTGCTAGGAGTTATAAAAAGACTGGCAATAAAGAGCAGTTATTATTGTGGCAGAAAAAAACTGATACCAGCATTCACTTACGTGATTAAACAATTAAGAGCACAGGCATCAAAAACTGTTAAATAACCTTTACATGTTTATGTTCAAAGCGGCTGAACAATTAATCCATTATTCTCTGCACAAGTACGCTAGCTCCAAGGAGTCTAGACGTCTTTGTAATCACAAACCACCCAGTTTCCCTTTTTGCCCCCAACCTCTTTCCTTTCTTCACATCAAATGCTTGTTTTCAAGTTATCTAAATCATGACCTGTTCATAAATGGCACAAAAACATGTCGACATTACTTTCATGTCCAGCCACACATCTTTGAACTGATGGAGTCATGGTGAAAGTCAGTTGAGTCAGTTTTGTAAACCAAGTCATTACATTATTATTGCCATTTTTCAACTTTTCAGTCAAGACTTTTGTGCTTATGTCCAGTCTGTGTAGAAAAAAAGATTTAGCCAAGGCTAATGATTTGTAGTTCTACTTTACCTCACAAATTAAATGAAGTAAGTGTCAATTAAGGATTAGACACCAGCACTCCTCCTCTGCCAACCCGTGTCACTGTTTGCATTGGCTCCTTCTTATGAAGCAGCCTAACTAACACATGACTTTATAAGCCCATAAAGTCATGCCCTCCTTGTCAAAATCTGCTTTTCAAATTCTCTTGCTTTTGACCCTATAAATGGACTTTGCTCATTAAATAAATATTTCCATTCATTCACTTCATACCATCAGTGTGATGCTTTGAAGCAAGAAGAGGACAAGGAGGAGGTGTCAGTGTTTTTATGTATGTATTAATGTTTAACTACAGACCCCAGTACTTCCCACCCTCTTTTTTCTTCTCTTCTTCTCTCCTTCGGCCCTCTCAAACTGAACTGGAGTCAGACAG
Organism: Rastrelliger brachysoma; assembly: GCA_024605115.1. Lineage (NCBI taxonomy): Eukaryota > Metazoa > Chordata > Actinopteri > Scombriformes > Scombridae > Rastrelliger > Rastrelliger brachysoma. The sequence goes on along the minus strand of JANJYP010000534.1, from coordinate 2,856 downwards.
TAGTGATAAATCACTGGTGGAGCCAGTGTCCAATCAAAACCATGGCTGAATGGCGTGAGAAAGCATGTGGGCCTCCAGCAGCTTTGATAAGGCCTTCTCTAGGTATCAGACTTGGTCTGCACCATCACGTAGCGCTGCTCCTCAGCTCTGACTGAGTCTGCTGGGAATGGCATGACCTCATTGTGCTGTTACAGTGAGCTCAGTGAAGGTATCAGTCAAGAGTCCAAGGTCACTCAAACACCAACTGGATTGGCTTTGACCCTCAGACAGTGGCACCTGCCGTGACAAGGTTGGTGACTCCATCAATCCAAAGTACATCTAATTAATCATGACAGGTGTCAGATAAAGAAAAAGGATTGGTATTTTGGGTTTGAGTCATTAGTGGATGACTATTTGCACAGTTCAAGCGATGGCACCCAGGACTAACCATGGCAACACGAAAAGACATATGAGAAAGCACATTCTGCCTCCCCACTAAGTTTTAATGAAGTCACTGGGTGCTTGTCTACTCTCTGAGGATAAACCACTGAACTGGTGCCATGAGAGTACACCTTTGACCTTTAACTTGCGCAGACAGTAAAGAGCGACATAAACAATGACGGGAAAGGTCTGCCACATACTGCGTGAGCAGCCCTCCCTGCCTGCAAGCAAGGGAGGCGATAAGTATCCATCAGCTGCCAAAGACATTAAAATTCCAAAAATAGTCACTTTTTGAGTAAATCCAACTGCAGGTCTGCGCGGCAAAGCAGTTATAGCAAAACAAACCTTTTTCTGGACATATTCACAGCCAAAACTGCTGTGTGCCAAATTACAATGCAGCTCCTAAATATAAATCATAGTCCAAACTATGCAGCCTAAAGTTGAAAAGTGCTGGCACGGCGTGTTCCAATCAGTATGTGTTAGTAATAAGTATAACAGCTTATTTGTAATGGGGTAGTAAGGAAAGAATGTAAGAAGGCTGATTTATCCTTACATCAGAAGTAAAGGCAATCCAACTGAAACAGAAACACCTTCACTCAACAGAGAGCAGAACTGGTGAGCATCTCCAGCACCCTCATAACAAAGGAGATTATAAGCTCTCTCCCATGGTGTCCGCTAAAACAAACACAGTAATCATTGTCACAGGAACCAGGCCAGATAATTGTAGCATAAACATTTATTTCACCAAGGAAAATGAAGGCAAACAAAGCAATATTGCCATGGTTTCATGAAGCTGCATGGTTTTCATTTGTGTTCTTGTGAAGAGAAAAAGCCTATTCGTAAATCATCTCAATAGAAAATGAATGGTTTTAGCAGGAATTGTAAATTAAACAGTACTATATTAGTGGGGGTTTAGTTGATTGGTTTTGAATAAATAATTGCTTTTGTATGATTGTTCAATATACTATTAACATCAGGCATTTAAATAAAAAAGAATGGACTCACAATCCATTCATTGTGCAGCTGCACTGTGGCTGTGAAGTGCACCGCCACATTTCTGACTTTACAGGGAAGCAAGCAAATGCGATACACATTTGTAAGTTAATTTTCATTATGAGTTTCCCATGGAAAACTGGCACAGCCCCTGCTATAAAGCAGTGAAGAAAAAATATGTTGTTCATAAAAGCAAGTTATTGTTCCCTTCAAAGCGCCCTGAGCCCACAGTTCAAATGTCCATAATCAGTTTGCTTTCTGGAAGCCACATGCTCCGTGAGGGAAAATTTAGGCAGGCTAATGAAAACCAAAATAGGCTCCGCTCTTTGTGTTGGTGAGTGCCCAGCTGCACAAGCCTCGGTCAGTGATAGACACTCATCTTCTTACATAAGAGAACGCCCAAAAATAGAGCTGATAAATTTCATATGGGGGGATTCAGCTACTGCAGCCACAGGCAAACCGTGGCCTTTTTTCTCTCTGATAAGCTGGATGTATCACACCCACCAACTGAGCCCTCCAACTGGAAAAGCTAAACACTTCATTTTTCCAGTGTGAATGACTCACGTAAGGATAAATGGCAGATAAAGTCAACAAGTCAAATACGATGAAATAGAAATTTGTATTGGTCGATTCTTACCAGGACATGGGTGAGAACAATCTTGATGACTGGCGCTCCAGACAGGTTGATTGACAGTGCCGGCAAAGGCTCCACTTTCAATGAAATTAGGCGACTTGCTACTTGAATCTTATGATCCTTGAAATCAGCTGCTTCGTGAATCCTAAGAGACAAAAAAAGAGAGGGTTAGAGAGAATGAAGAGAAATAGGGGGATGTGAGAAAATAAACAGATATATATTCAGAGTAGGAAACGTAGATACAGAGAACAAGGAAGAGGGCAAAAGAGACAAAAATGAATACGGTCAGATTAATAAGGAAAAAACCCACAGTGTCCTGGCACAATCATCGACACATAAGTGTTACACACTGGCTCAGAGCAGTAGCATTTAAGTGGGACTTTGATCATCTGTCTATATAATTAATTGTGCTGACAACCAGCAGCATAGCATCAATAGTCTTTCAGAGTCATCTGATATGTGACATTGAGATTATACAAGCATCACCTCTCTATCATGATATGAAGGGGCACTCTCACCTACAGAGAGAGTGGAGCAGGGCAATGAGAGAGCCGTGTTAAAAACATTCACTCACTAACATCTAACATCTCCAAATGTGTTGTCACGTATTTTTAATTCTAATTAATGTTTAGTACTCAAAATTCTATGAAGGATGGAAGCAGGGGGTAAAAAATGTTGCTTAATCGTTGTTATGTCAGGTTTGGTATAAATAAACATTGCAGCTGTAGTGGAACAAGCTGGCCTGGTGATGAGACAATAACTAAGGGGAGGGACGGGTTTGTGTGTGTGTATTGGGGGAAGGGGGGGGG
>JANJYP010000530.1:0-17471 GCA_024605115.1 Rastrelliger brachysoma | reverse complement strand
TTATATTCAACTTCTAAGATTTTGATTGTGTGTGTGTGTGTTTANCTTATATTCAACTTCTAAGATTTTGATTGTGTGTGTGTGTGTGTGTTTAAATAGTATACACACACACACATACACACACACGCACACACACACGCACACACACACACACAAGATACCCAACTGGGTGACATTATTCCTCCTGCTGATTCAATCACAGAACCCTCTAAAAATCAATGCCTCATGTTAGACCCCACGCACAAAACCTTTTAAAACCCTTCTCTTCCGACAGGGAGGAGTAGGATTAGTGTACTGGCACAGGGGGGCTGAGGAGGGATGAGATTATTCTAACAAAACAGGAGATCCCTTACTGGAATAATGTCACCACCCAGAGAGACCATTATATGAGTTACTTCTGTTAGTGAAGAAACAACATAAAGGCACCAGAAAGTGCCCACAAAAATTTCACATAGACCCATCCACTCCCCTTGAAGAATAATTGATGACTCAGTCCTTCTCACGTTCAGACATCCGCTCAGTATTTGTCTATTAAAGTCAGCCAAAGATCATATGTGGGGGAAGAAACTCACATCTGTAACACTACTCTACAATCATGAATGTTTGTGTCNCATCCGCTCAGTATTTGTCTATTAAAGTCAGCCAAAGATCATGTGTGGGGGAAGAAACTCACATCTGTAACACTACTCTACAATCATGAATGTTTGTGTAGTTCCTCAGCAGAGTGATACTTCTTCTCTTCTCCTACTACAATTAAACTTTAATTTATATATCAATAATTTAAACTAATCCGCTAGGTAGTTTTGCTCTTTGGATCAAGTAGCCCATGAAAAATAAAAAGCTCTACATTGCTGACCTTTACTGTTTAATTTAATTTTAGTCAACTGCATCAGACTACAGCTGCAACTAATGATTATTTTAATTATTGATTCATGTGATTATTTTCTTCATTAATTGTTTAATTGTCTCATTAATAACATGTCAGAAAATAGTGAAAAATGCTTAATATGAATGTCCAACATGACGGCTTCATGTTTTGTGCAGCCAGTAGTGCAAAATCCAAAGATATGCAGTATAGCATCATATATGACACAGAAAAAGCATTAAAACAAATATTCAATAAATATTCAATATTAAAGAATCCGGATCAGGTTGGGATATTAAATACAACTATAAAATCCAACCTCAGCCTAGACTACTGAGCTTTTCAATAACGCTAACTTTAAAGCATAATGGAGCAGCTTTCTGACATTTCAGTAGGAGGTAAGCTATTTTTATCACACTCTGATATTTGTGCAAGTTAAAGCATATTGTATTTATACTGGAAGCATCTGAAGGTGACAAAAAGCAAACCATGCTAATGACAACAACAGAGGAAAATGGCATCATGGTAAAATGAGTAAACAGCTATCAAGACAAACTGACAGTCAACCAACTACAACACTGTCACACTGAAGGATGTAGAGAGCTTTTAAAATGAAAGGAAATGAAAATCTTACCTCCACACAGTCAAATGTTTCAGTGACTTTTGAGGAATATTTCACTTTGAAGAGCGTGCTCAGGTTTCCAGCAGTGTAGAAGAGCTGTATCTGCAGACCTTTGTATCCAAAAGCCACCTCACTGCAGGAGGAAGTGGAATTATTAGTCATGTATATTTTACATTTAAAAAGTGGCTTGCAATGTGGAAACCGTAGACTGATGTTTAATGTTTTGCGTAGTCAAGTTTAAATCAATATCAGGAGGACAATAACAAATCACCTGATCATTACTCTTATCTAATGAAATGTGTCAAATATACACCTGGAGTTGATGCTACATGTTTACTGCCGGTCTGGCCACTTATTGCACTGCGTTGCATTGTTTCTTCCACCATCAGATCACTAACAGTTTATGCAAAAATAGATGTCATCATTATGCAACTATGTGATTGAGCTTTACTAGCAATTACGCTTGCTGAAATAATTAATGCTCCAATTACTGTGTTCCCTTTGAGCTGATTGCAACATGTGCAAAAATAACCAATCCTAGTTTTGAGTCACTTGGAAATACAATCTAGAGCATAGCGACATGCTACTGTAAGCCTACACACAGACACAGGTGTTACTGCCAACACTGTACTCTGAACTTTTTTTTAAAATGACATGAGGATAACACTGTGACCAATTGTGAGCCTTAAATAGTATTCAACAAGATGTCTTTTGCACTTATGCATACCTGATTATAAGAAATCCCTACAGACTTGCAACATAAACATAAAGTATTGAGTTGGACATGGTGCTGACAAAATATAAAATCTGAGTCAATCATGATGTGATTGAAACATACAGCACAGACTTTCTCATTCATGGGAATAGGAAGGTGTCCAAACTTTAACAAGGGGGGAGTTGTGGGCTTTACAAGTGAAGCTCACTTCTGCGTTCAAAAAACTGCACTTTCTTGGTTGCCAGAAGTGAGAAATTCTCCATTCACTGCAATGTTGAAATGGCAGACTTTACACTTTAAAAAAAACAAAACAAAAACATCAATAGCAAGTACTTTTTTTGTTTTTGGTCTCTAATGATAGTTTCTGACTCCATGAACACTGTACGGCAGTTTGTACCACAACTGTTTTAGTGTTATTAATGCTTAAAATTGGTGCATAAATTGGGGTGTGGTTTCGTTGAGTGACAGGTCTCAGAGAGTTCACCGGTAGTTAGCTCTTTGCTAAGCATTGGCCGGTCTAGGCTAGGCTATCCCCTTGCTCCAAATATGGAAAGTACAGTCCCACATAAACCCAAGATGGTGCCGTCCACTCACCCATAGGCTGAGCTTCAAAATCAGACTCCAATGGGTGACGTCACGGGTGCTACATCCATATTTTTTACAGTCTATGAATATTAACCGCATGTAAAAACAAGAAAGTCTGTAGCGTTGGCAGCTTTGCTTTGAGGATTACAGATATGATGCAGCGTCTTCAGTAAAGGGCAAAAGGTGTTTTGTAACCAGAAAGTTAATTAATCCAAACCCCACCTTTACTAAAACAGCCCACATTTGGTCTGTTGAGGCTAAATAAGCACTTTGGGTGAGATGGGTGTTATTTCAAGTTGGGTGCACAAAAGTTAAAAGTACTTCATCAGAGTTCATTTTGATTAACTTAATGCAGTGGACTTTAAACATATCTTGCAGACCAAATGCAAATGTGTTGGCATTCATTAGCCTTTATTTATTCATTTATTGGAGGCGCAGTGAGACAGGAAACATGGGTAGAAAAGAGAGGTGTAACATGCATTAAATATTCATGGCCAGAATCAAACTGCTGCCATTGAAGTTTGCAGTATGCATGTTAACCAGTGGGTTATTGCGGTTACTGTGCACATCTTCCCAGAGTCTTAGTGGCACAACAAGGCTGCCAAACTTCACCTGTATCAAAACCTGTGCTCACCACTAATATCCATTGACTTCACACTATAACCCAAAACACTGCACACTTCAGATTAATCAGTAATGCATCCACTGCTGCTTATTAAACCACAAACTATCATGTTCCATTTCTACACATGCTAAACACAGAAGATTTGATGAGTGGCTGTGGAGGCTTTGGAGTTGTTAATACCCCAAACTGTAAATACATCAGCTTTAGAGGAGTTGGTAAAGTGTATTTTATGATGCTGAACAGTCAGGCTAGCAGGGTTCAATCTATGCTGCTAAGCTAAAATCATCCTTACGACTCCTTGGTACTAAATACTGACAGACTGAAAAATATCTTCTCATCTCACTCTTAGAAATAAAACAAAAACTCATTTCTCTGATATGTTGAGCTATTCCTTTAAATTCTATATTTTTTAAAACCAGGAATTACATCTCATTCATCAAAATACACATTCATCATAATATATAGTCTGGTTAAAGTCCAAAAATTGCTGTTGACTGAGATTGATAACTATAATAATTGAATGAATTTGTCTAGCATTATATCTTTCGATCTTCACAGACATTAGCAGATAATGAATCTTATGTCAGCCAGACTATCGCCACCAAGTGGAGGCGGCAAGTTTGACGTGGGCCTTATGGTACCTATAATTGTGCACCTTTCAGGCAAAGGAGGGATTACAATTATTGTACTGAACTGTCTTATTGTTGCACCAATACTCGTTGAAAAATAAAACCAGAGAGCAGCTGGTTGGTTGCTGTATTTTCATACAACAGATCACCAGGTCAAATTTAGTCAGGACAGAAACCAGCAACTATGTTTTTGAGCTTGTTTGACAAGTTAATTTGTGTGTGACTACTTTACTGGTTCTGTGATGGACTGCTTCTTTATTATGAAGGACAGCAGACATTTATGTGACTATATCTGCAAAGTCAGTGTTGTGCAATAAGCATGTTACATTCATCAGTAGATCTCGATTCTGTTTGGAGTCACATGAAACAGCTCAAATATATCAGCATAAAGTAGTTTACGATCAGATGTCACTTTTGTGCTCACATTTGATTTTATCCTTCTATACAGTAACTGCACATTTCCACACACACGTTTTCAACTTCAGCTCAAGTGGCTGTGCGGCTTCGAAAACAAATCTGCTGCTCTTTGTTTTCAGTGGTGAAGTTGGCGGCAACCATGATGCCTCTAAATATTGTTTTGGACTGAACAGCAGCATTTACATTTGTTTTGGAAATATGGGTTTGTGGCAAACTATGGGTTATTCAAGAATGTTAGTGAGACCAAACTTATGATTTTTCTGGCTACAGTGATAGCACAGCCCAGCCCAATGGTTAGACAATAATCACCATTTAATTCCTATCATTTGTTTTTCTAAACAACTTCATATACTTAATGATTATTGTGACTGGGTAAGAGATTCTGCTTGAAGCGTGAATTACCAGTAATTCTCTGGCATAAAGCGCATCAAATGATGGGACCAATATGATGTATTAAACTGGACTAAGCTGATTTATTATGTCTTCAGCTTTGATGCATTTAAATTGTAAGCGTGAAAGGTTGATGGACAGAAAATTGATTAACAGCTATTATGATAATCCATTAATCATTTTTAAATCTGTTTTAAGGAAAAAAATGTTCAAGTTGCAGCTACTAAAATATATTATTTCTGGTTTCTTTAGTGTTCTACAGTGCGACAAAAGACGACATTTTTGTTTGAATTCTGTGCTTCATGAAACACTGCTCAATATTTTTCACCATTTTATAAACTTAATAAAAAGGCCATTAGTTAACCTGGTTGTATGTAGTGGCTCACACATGCTGTATGAATGTTAAGTGATGGGGTAGTGCTGAAGATGTGTGCTATGCAACCTTTTCCCCGTGAAACTGTTTGCATATTGTTATAATAAACAATGAAAAAAAGAACTCACTCATCTCCAAATATCTGGTGGCTGTACTCGGGGTGGAATGTAGTGCCGTCATCATCAACGTCCTCTGGAAAGCGAACTGAGTGCAGAAGAAGATTCAAACCATGTCAGTGAGACATTCAAAGCTACTTCTACATGATACTGTCGCAGTATTTGTACATATCTTCATTTCTAAGACATAAGATAATACATACTCAGCTTCAAGCATATAGCTTCATTGGTGTCACACTTGTATTCGGCCAGTTTCTTCTCCATGGTATTTACCGCTGAAGAAAAAAACAACAAATTATAAACTGTGCTCAGGCTAATTTTCTTTACAATGACAGTAATTAGTCATTTGAAAACAGGTTAAGGACAAAAAAAAAAAAAAAAGATATGGATTCGCCTCTGCTGTGGGAAAGTTATGATAGTAGTGATTCAGTCTTTGCTAAATTACAAAATGTTAAGAACTCAGAATAAATCAGAGTCAGTTTATTAATTAAGTATGTGGCATGTCATTGCGCTCAGTCTCACAAACACAAAACAACAAAAATAGGAGAGTAAAGATAACAATGAAACACGAAAATAAACAAAGCCGTACTAAAATTAAATAAACATTTTCCAAATTTAAAATGTTTTTTAGTGAATGGGATAATAACAGTTTAGAAATGGGATGTAAAACTTAAAATTAAATATTGACTGTAAAAAAAGGAAATCTTGTGTGCGCTACAGAGTTGAATTCAAAGTATAATGTTAAGTCCAAGTAGTATTGAAATGTCTCCCATCGATCCTTTTTGTGCCCAGAGCTAGAAAATAGGACTATCTGAATTTAATTGATCACAGCCAATAGATGCAAGTGGTCTTCAATTTAATGTTGCATGATTAGCCCATACACGTATCAGTGTGTGATGTATGATATGAGCCACATGCTGATTTTGAGCAGTTTGCAGACTTTGTATTTACATATTGAGCATTAGATAAGTACTCAATTGGCACTGGTATCAACTTAAGGTACATGGATTGGTACTAGTATCAGAACTTTTTAAACAGTACCCAGCCCTAGTCCTAAAGGTAGTTTTGAGCTGTTTAACATATGTGAGCTGTTTATATCCCTGAAAACCACTTTATAAACGTCATGTATTATTATCATTGGTTGTATTGGCTGCATCGCGCACATGGTGGACTAGCTGTTAAGGGCTGAGGTCATTAATCGTGTTATTTTGGAGGAGGTCAGCTGGTGCAGCCTCAGGAAGAGCTTTGTTAATATGTTCCTTTAAATGAAGTCACGTTGTTTCATGTTTCAGGTGGGAAACGTTCATCAAACTGTTCAAATGTGAGATAACGAAGTAACGGTGTTCAAATGGAAAGGAGCAGCATTATCAACACATTCAAGCCTAACATGAGCACACAAAGCTAAACTCACAGTGCATGTTTGACAGTCTAATAGCATGCTGCTGCTGTTAGCAGGCCACTGACTCCGTTAGCTTAGCTAGTTGTGTTTACAGCGGAGCAACAGGCACACACTGCACTGCTGACGGGGTAAAAGCAGGACTGTGGAGCATGCACCGGCGAGTATGCACTGAGTCCAGGACGATAAAACGACAGTAATAACGCGTTCAGCCACTTACCCGCCATTTCTGCACACTGTGCTGTGTGGAGCTGTGTTGTCCCAAAAGACCCGCGGAATCATGAGCACTTCCGGGTCCGTCTGTTTCCGGGAAAACAGGATGTAGTTTTTTTTTTTAACAGCATCTGTGACGTAAATTTTAAACTTTTTTATATTTTAATGATTTTTCTGATTAAATTTCAATAATCTGTTTTGTTATGTTTTAATATTATATTTTGTAATATATGTTATATTTAAATAAAAATATACTGATGTATTTTCACAGCCTCATGTTTTAATTCAAGATTAGCATAAATTTTATTTTATAGCCATTCATCATAGCATCTAATATTCAAAGAGAATGAAATTATGATGAAAGCTCAGTCAAAAATAAATAGAAATTATATATAACTAATAAATCATTCAAATAATGTATTTCTGGAGAGCTATGAAGTGTGGAGAATGTAAAATGTGAACCTGAACATATAATATTGCATATATGCAGAGCAGCTGCTTGATTACAGATGAAAGAACAAAACAGTCAACAGTCATTTTGTTTGGTAGTCTGAAAATAAACAGTTTGATCATATAACCTGTTCATTTACAACACATTAACTCTGCATGGGGAATAAAAACGGCTCATGTTAATTAAGAATTACTAAGGAAAGGTGAGTTTAACACTAAAAATCATTTATCTCATTTTATTTGATTTCATTTTATTTTAATTACAATATAAATGTATCATTTTTTATTATTTATTTAATTATGTGTTATCTAATCTATTAATTACTTGTTCAGTTGGCTAATCAAGCACCCCTACTTATTTGATTAGATTATTGGTTAGAGCCCAATTCTAAATTTGAAAGCACTGACATTCAACAATTAAATCTGCTTCTCAGTGTGGTGCAATGTTGGTCACAATTCTTTCATAACCAGATTTAAAGATCCTCAGTCCTTATTTTTATTTGTTTATGCAAAAACAGAATGGGCTGACAAATCATTATATTTGTATCATTAAGGTGCAGTTATATTTGGCACCTAAAAATGAAGAAGTATTAATGTGTGGTTCTCAGTATTTAGAGATGCAATGATTGTTGATTTATTGATTTGTCAATCGGCATACAATAAGTTTTATGTTTCTTAAATGTAAACATTTTCTGTTAACGACCTGAATGTCTCTGGGTTCTGGGCTGCTGATGAAGACATAAAAAAACATCTCAGATTGCACTTTTAGCTTTTGGAAACTGTGATTTATTCTGTTATTTTATCAAGAAAATAATTATTTGTTGAAGTCATAATTATATTTGTTTGAGCCACAGTCAGCGACATCCAGTTTTGCTGAGTCAAGACAGTGATGTGTTTAACTGACACAGTGAAATGCTATCCTTCCACATATAAATAAAAAATCAAGTCAAATGAAAGTATTTGAAGGGGAACCATTTGATTATTGTTGTAAACGTTAGGTCTATGTGGGATAAAAACACATTTTGAATCAAATTCTATCTCATTTGGACAAGTGAGTGACAATAAAAAGCACCTTGTCATACAAAAAAGTGGTAAGGTTCAGAGGAAAGTGATATTGCAATGAAATAAACAGAAATTGACTCTCTAGGGGGAAAGTACAATTCTGAACATCCCTCTGAGCCTGGGTAATGCTGTGCTATCATCCTGGCCTCAGCTATTCTGTCCTCCAGGTGCACCAATGAATGACCGACCCAGTCATGTTTAAGCCACTGTAATTTTACCTCTGCTACACTGTCAGCACTAGATTATCCCTTTCCTGAACAATACCATACCTTTTACAATCCTTAGGTAACAAATTGTGTCTGCATGGAGGCAATACATGCTGCTTGATCTCTGAACTTCAAACTACAGTTGTTGAGACTTTTTTTTCTTCCTGGAAATGCAGGAAAAGAGAGGATCACACAACAGAGGGAAGAAATACAATGTTGTGGTGTTAAACAGTTTTGTTACAGTCCAATCATGTGGTTGAAAATGTCTACAAGTGTGAGTCAGAACTGACTTCAGCTGTGGCTTTGTTACACACAGGTAGGAAGCAGTATTGCTGACATGGTTAGAGCAATTTTCCTATTAATTGTATGGTTGATGGTTTGATACCCATCAGCTCATTGAGCAACACACAGAATCCCACATTTGTGTATGAAAAATACAACTCACGCTCGTGGTACAGTAAAGTATGCTAAATGATGTAATGTGATGAGTATAGTGGTTGAAATAACACATTTACCGTTGCATCAGTTCTCAAATAAAACTGCAGTTTGTTAGGTGGTGTGATACAGGAGGCGTTGCAGAGTGAATTGTTTTGGTGTTTTACCAAGCGGTGGGATAATGATGAGAGAGGAGTATAATAGAATAGAAATATAATGTTATTAAGCCAAAAGAAAGCAAAGACTTTTACAAAACCAAGGACTTAATAACTAGGCCTATAAAGCAGGTCAACAACATTTAACTATACTCAATATAACAACAAAGAAACTGAGACATTGAAAGAACTGACTTGACATTATGGTTTGAGGGAACATACAGACAAGGCAACCCACTAAAATCAAATCACATTTAGGCTACTAAGTTGTAGAGATGACACTTGTGAGATGCACTTAATTGGTTTGGTTTGTAAGATTTTAGTGTACTACGTCTCACAGGAAATATTGTAATTTTTATTCCAACACATTTATCTGACAGGAAGATTACAATTTTACCTTCAGAAATTAGTCCATGAGTTATAATTAAATGCTGGGGGTTTTAGTATATTTAACTCAGCACAACATTGAAGTGTTGACCCATCATTGCAGTAATAATTTAACATGACTATTAATCACATTGAAATATAAACTCAACATTTTGGATAATTTAATGAATTTTATTGTTAAACATAAAAATACATCATTTTGTTTACTTTTACAGCCATGTTTTCAAACATATATGAATACTGTTCTTTGTATAATGATTTGCATCCAATATGGTTTTATACACAAAAGTACATATCAAGACTGTGATGTAAATGATGTATACCATGATAGCAAGTTTTATGATTACACTCAAATAGCTGCTCAATGAGTAGATCAGACTTGTTGTACTCGGTAGCTTCCAAGTGTGAGCAAGATGTACAGAGAGCATTGTTATCAGGATAAATAAAGACGTAGTCACCACTATGAACTGCAAGTTTCCACATCATACTTTTTAAGTCGCATATTGAACCACGACTGGCTCCAAACTAGTTGTGATGTCACAAATCTTACATAATTTAAAGCAGATTCAAGATGAGCACAGAGAAACTTTCCCAATGTAGTAGATGAATGTGAAAACATCATTGTGCACAATGTCGCTCAAACATCTCACTGAAAACACATTAGGCAACTTTATTTTGAATGATTTTCAGTTTTGTAAACACTGCCAGCCCGATAACTGCGAAGACCACAACTCACAGCAGACATAAAAGTACAACAAAATAATAAAAGACAGAATGACATTCAGATTAACAAGACAGAGGAAACAAAAACAAAATGAAGTAACTCTAATTTGTTGTGGGATGAAGTGTTTTGTGGTGCTGGTGGAAAACTGGTTCTTTAATATCCAGTTTCTAGGTTTGTCAAATGAGACCATTTCAAGGTCATGGATTTGTTTGCAAAACAATGGATCACTTTATTTGATTTGAGGTCAACGATCATCAGGGTTTGTTGTGGGTAAGGCTGCAACAATTTTTCTTATTATATTATATTATAATATTCAGTTAACATGTTTCTAGAGGAAATAAAAGAAAAAAGTTCTGATACACAAATCTGTTTTTAGTTTTTGGATGATTTTTCTAATCTTTGATTTTTGCTGAAATATTGGATGACTGAACTTTTATTGAAATTAAACCATGTGAGAAGTTTAGAGTATAGATTTGGAGGAGCTATTAACGACTTAAAGACATCTGTGTATAATGTTAGACAATGCTTTAATAATGAGCAATATGCTATATTTTAGCATTAAAGCTTGTTAAATTACATTGTATCAAATTGTCATCTGAGCTAAGTAAATCTGTTAGGGTGCATTAGGGTAATGTGGGACGACAAAGCTTTTTCGATTAAATTATTTTAAATCTAGCTAGTATATGTACACTGTGTATTGTTAATATTATATGTGAACATACTTATAGTTTTAACCTATCAGATGAAGAAAGCAAAAAAAAACAGCCATAACCTACTAAATGACCAAATGGGTATGCACATTTCAGAATGTACATATCTTATTGATAATTATAAAATCCACAAATTCTGAAATGATTTGGCACAGTGAAAATTCATATGTGTACCATTTTCCTTATGAGTACGGTATCTAACAAAATGTCTTCTGATTCAACAAGGAAACATCTTGAGGATTTAATAGGGATACAAGGTGTTGATATAATATATTGGATTCAAATGTAAATATGGTACACAAGTCAGAATGGCAAAAGTGTCTCACATTATCCTAATCCACCTTAAATAAATGTAAGTGAGTGGATAGTAGGGTCCCTCTGAAATGTAGTGAGAGTAGAAAGTGAAAATGATTATTTTTATTCATTTTGGTGCTGCTCACTTGTACCTTCGTAAACATTTCCACAAATAATTAAAAAACAATATTTTGTATATCTCCACCAGAATGCTAAGGTAAAAATGAATAGGCCTATGTGTTTTTTCTGGTGCACGTTGCCTGTTTAAGGGTTAAAGTATATGAGAAAACTGAAGTATGCCTGCACATCAAAATCTCAGACAGCTTAAATAAATTAGCTTCTCTCCAAGCTGTGTGTACAGTACAGCACAGTCGACCGTGTCCTCATTTGGCACCAGTAGACAGGAAACGCTGTGGTGTCTGCTGATCACTTTCTCTTCATCTCTCTGAACGCCTCCTCGCTCCGCTGTCACACCGCCCCGCAGACAGAAAAGGACAATATCTGGCTGGATATATTTGAGTGTCCTGTCATGCCCGCTGCTGTCATCCCGATGCCCAGCGCCTGCGCTACTTCACTGCAGCTGACGTCACACCCAGCATGGCGGTCAAGGTGACTCCGTTAATATTTCTTATCAGATATTAACTTTTAAAAGCCGGTAACGGGGCCGTGACTTTACCGTTATACCGGTGCGGTGCGCAGAGGCAGCTTGGCGTTTTGACGCGTCGGCCTGAAACGCAGCGGAATCGCCCTTTATTTATTTTTTCCCTGCATCTTTTTACAGGCGCATCTCTGTCGGCCTCGCAGAGAGATGTCTGTCATTTTTTCCCTCTGTTGCTTTTTGTAGCCTATCAGACAGATTTGGGCTTAAGACGATTTGCAGTCTGATGGGTTAATAGCAGTTTGGGTGTCTCTCACTTGCAGGGTGTTGTTGCCATTTCGTTCGTTTGTGATCGGTCCTGCAGACCCCCAAAATATCAAAGCTAAATAGTGACAGGCTGAACTTCAGCTTTAGCTATTTATCCAGTTTGAACAAATCTGTATGCTGCACCTTGACATTATGACTCTGCATTCTTAACTGTGTTTTTTTCTAGCAAACTCAACCTTGTATTTTATAGGTACAAGCGACAAAAAGAGCCGAAACCAATGACTTGAAGACAATCTTCCTAAAGGTAAGGCTGTTATTTATAGAAACCTTCACTGGTATACTTTACATACATAGTAACACACAGAAACTGTGTACCACAAGACCACTAACAGTCTGTGTGTAGTTGTCTGGTGTCCATTGGGGTACATAGTTGAGTAAAGGTCACACAAATGCTTTGACTAATTTTGGATCTGCTTCAACAGCCTTGACTTCATGTATATGTCTGTTTGTTAATGTGTGTGCATGTGTGTTTTGATCTCCACCATGTCATTGAATTTGTTCTCATGACACCTTGCCCATCACTATTCAAAGCAACATATCCCTAGCTTTATTGGTATGTTTATTTACCACCACACATCTTGCTTAGTGTATGAGTTGTTGCATTAGTTGCATTTTAGTTCCTCTAAACCTCTCCGCTATAAAAGGACTGCGTCACTTGTAATGCATATTCAGGTGGAAGAGTTAGGCTAATTACTGGAAGCTCATTCGGACTGCCTGTATAATTTAATTAAGAACTACTTGAGGCCTACTGTGAGGGTGAATGGATACACAATCATGTGATGGAGAAATGTGGTAATAAATTGCTTGGAATTAATATTTTCACTTAAAACATTAATTCAGCAGAGTGCATTAAATGGTAGCCCTGAAAACACTTGGCGTGAATGTCCCCTCCCACACTCTTACTCTGTTATCACATGCTCTCTCTATCCGAGCTTGGCTCAGTTCTGCGAGTATGGCCTTTCTGTTGCCAGTTCATGCAGCACTTGTGCTTCCAGAGCTATCTCTGTTCCAACTTGAAACCCAACCCAGGCTCTAAAAATGACCTTACAGTATGTCTTAAAGCCTGACTGAGATCTCTCATTAGGCATTGCTCTACATTTGCTGTGCATGTCGTGCTTCAGTCAGGTGAAGGGAAACACCGTCGCAACACAACACTTGCGCAGTGGTGTTTATTGCTGAAGATAGTGCAGCTATGTGCTATGCATATTGTCTTTTCAAATTAGGTAAAAGTTATACATAATTATAGAAATAGATATATATTATGTGAGAATGTGAGTGGTATCCTGTCAGATTTTTCTGTACCATTTACACCAAGGTAGCCCTTTAGTATTGATAATATCTAATTTTTAGTGCAAATTAATGCACATGTAAGCTTTATGGTAATACTGGATCAGTGTGATGATTTTTCAAGCATTTAATTTAAAAATTTAAATCTAGATATCTTTACTGTATCAGTTTCAACTGAAGTTCCTGAGATTGTATCTCAATATGTATTAATATATGCCACGATAGAAGGTTTGATCTGTGTCCCTCAGTTGAAAGTGGCAACGTAAAGGTTTAGAGTTACCGAAGGTCGCCGGGTCTGTCTTCGGACTGGCAGATAAATGTAGACGTGGAACGTGAAAGAGTAGCACTTACCCATCCATGAGGTGCTCTGAACAGCCAAAGACTTCAGTGGAGCTGCTCATTGAACGGATCATATTTGTTTTACTGGACAGCTTCCAGGTGTGAATGTGTAACTTTGAACAGGATGTTCTTGAAAAAGAGAACACTGCTCTCAGTGATCCTTCCTCTGATGAATATAGGTACAAACCTTTAAATTATGATCATTACAGCATGTAGTTTGCATGCTGATACATACTTTGGTCTTTTTAAGTGTAGTGTAGTACCTGACCATATATGTCTCATTATCTAATTTGATAATGAGACATATATGGTTATAATCAGACCAAGGAGGCATGTATTTCTACCCTACATTAAGTCATAGAATACTTTCTAATATTTTTTGGCATGATTGAAAAACACTGCATTAATTCAAAATACTTTGTAGGACCGGTAAACAGAGGATCATTTGTGCCAGTGTAAAAACTCTACACAAACACCTCATTATCACAAAGAGAAGAGTTGTCAGCTCAGAGACCCGCAGTAATAACAGACTTGTTGATTTATTGCACATTGTTTAGCATTGTGTGTAGTACTAGACATCATTTTCATTCCATGCACATAAGTAATTTCTGCCTTACAGGTTCTTAATCTAAAACCAGACCTGTAGCAAAATATTTAACATCCTCAGTGTCCTCAACTGCCTTACTCTCTCCTCTGCAGTATGCCAGTGTGGTGCAAGATGGAGAGCATTACATGACCCCCAAAGACTTTGTGCAGACATACCTGGGTCTGCATACACAGCCTCAACATAATCCCAAAACTGTGGCACTGATAGCTGGAGTGGCTGACACCACTAAAGATGGGTAAGTGACTACAGCAATGTGAGGATGTTTCTGTGGATATCCTCTTTTTTATTTAGACATACTGTTATATGTATAAAGGTTATACTCCCTTTCTCTGTATTTCCCCGATCATTGTCTTAATTTTAGGACACAACACATCCTTATAGCCAATTTAAGCTAATACTTTTTTTTTGGTTCAGAATCACCATTTGGTGTTTTTTTTTCTGTATACTGATCCTCCTATTTTTTACCTTTTATGGTGAACAACGTGACTTTTTCATTGTGTTTACATTTCACCAGTAGTGGCGACATTTCTGTAGTTGGAGGCGGCCGCTGCCATATAAATATATTTGGTATGTATTGCTTTTCATAGTTGATTGTCGTGAAAGCTATACAAGAACCAGGGAAAATGGAAACTTAGAGATTACATGATGTCAGCACAATACTGTGATTTTAAGTGACTTTTACTGCCGTTAAAAGAGGATTGTGTTGTGTTAAATGGATGTACTTACCTTACTGCATTATACAATCTATGGATACATTTGTGTACTAGTATCACAAGGGTAAATTATTGTACAGTTGTTGCAACACTAAAATATGGGCCTGGCTAATATTTAACTTCTTATTCCCCCTCTCGATTATATTGTTTAGACACAGCTAAATTCAACTTTTATGTGTGTTTATGACAAACCTTATATTCCTGTTACACCTAGGTCTTAAGGCATTTTCAAGTCAGCAAGTTATGTGGATATCACATGATCATAGGCACAATTAACCTTTAAGGCCACTTTCACACCCAAATCGACTGTTTACGATCTGGTCCCACATGTTGTTGTCTATTCAAGAATTTTGGATTAAAAAATGTACAAATTCACTAGGAGCAGTGCAGCACTCGAAAAAACAAACCAATAATCATGTGTAGTAGGTGCCAAATACTCTGTTAATGATTAAAAGTGTTTGCTGAGTAAACGGCCACCTTTATCAGCCATTAAATATATCTTTATTATCTATTATGACTGGTCATAGCTGCACATATATTCATAAGTACAGTGTTGAGCAGCATTTTACCTTCCAGTATGTTGAACAGCTTAATAAATGAAAAAACCTTTTCGCAGTCTCACTTCAAGGTCCTTAGATGTTCAAATGATCTTTTTTATCAACACATTAAACCTTTTATGCATGGATTATGATAACCTCAGTCAGGATTTTTGTCCTGTTTTTTTTAAATTTATCTTACAGCATGAAAAAAGTATTTGAACTTCATTTTCTTTTTCATCAAAATACATTAAATTACATTATAATAACATAAATTTAACAATCAAAAAAGTTACTGCAAATGAAGTGGTAGTGTATGGGATGATGCACTAGTGTCCACTGTGATGTCTTAAGTGCAACTATGCATCAAAATCCATGAATATAAGAAAAGGGCTTTTGAATAAGTGTCCACTGTAGTGACTGCATGAAAGGGTTAAGTTTTCCTAAAAATTCAGCCTCAAAGTTCATTGTCATTAACTGTTAATAAAAATAGTAATAATACATGCACGGTATTAAATCCATAAAATTATTAATAATATATTATAAGATTTAATAGAATGGGCTTTTTAGCTCAACATTTAAGTCGGCATAAATAAAAAAGATCTTAAAGTCCTCAAAAATAACAGAAATGTGAACAACTGCAATTTCCATGACAAAGTCACCTTATCTGATGAAGACCATGTGATGTGATTGGAAGCTCCAGAACTGCTGTTAAATGGACCTTGAGGTGTAACTGTTTTATCATCTGCTCTTTGTAAAGTCAAGACTAAACTTTCAAGCTCAACTGAAAAATAGGATTTTTTTTTATTACTGCATTTGTTTGCTGTGCTTTACATCAGTCAGCACTCTTATCTGTATCAGTGGGTATTTCTCTGGTCAGTCCAGCTGGTAGGATAGATTGTGATGTAGTTGTAGATTTTTGCAATTTTGTCAAACATACTTATATCCTTTGTTCAGCTAGAACTCTTTCTTTCTTGTCCAAACAGACTGATCTCTTTCCAGGAGTTTCTGGCCTTTGAATCAGTTCTATGTGCACCAGATGCCCTGTTCATAGTTGCCTTTCAGTTGTTTGACAAGACCGGAACAGGGGACATCTCATTCGGTATGTACATGGTTCATGGGGGATGACATTGGGGGGCTGTATTTCATGATGGCATCATGTTACATACACTGTAGCTTAAACTAAGGGTGTAGTTTTGGTTTTAACTTTCATAGGGACATTTTTTTGATGGACAGCCAAAGTAATTGTGGGTTTACATGCTCTCTATCACACTTTCATAGGCACGTGTGCACATACTCATAGGATATGCACAAAGAGCCTGACTTTGCATAATATTTACTGAATATGCATTTAGTGACTTTCCTGAAACTGGACTTGGATCACATTTTCTTTGCTTATTTTTTACATTTAATTTTATTGATTTACTACTTAAATATGAATCTTAGACCAACATTAATTCAGCTACAGAATATATAGCTAGATCTTTTACTGTGACCTCAGAGCTCACTTGAGAGACTGCGGTTCACCTATCTGTCTCTGTGCTGTTCAGGCTGCTGCTGATAGGATTGTCATAATGTTATAAATGATCCCTGATTGTCACAAACATATCAACTGGACAAGATACTGAGATACTGCTATATAATGTTATGTGGTTTTAAACTGGTTAGATTATTTGATGTTAGTAATAATATTGA
>JANJYP010000512.1:0-16220 GCA_024605115.1 Rastrelliger brachysoma | reverse complement strand
TGTCTTATTTCCTTTTTATTTTTGGAGTCAAATCAAATGAAGTCACTCTCATGTCCATCCTACCCTCTAGATGATTTTCAGTGAACCCATTTCAGGTGAATGTTAGTCTAACGACAGGTGGTCTCTTGTTCTTTGCAATGCAGCATTATGAGAGGTGAGGTATGAGGAATTCCCCCTAAGTCTTTAAAAATACCAATCCCAGACATCATAAGAAGCCTTACACAGGTAATGCCCTCAGAGGCATTACGTTGACAACAAGAAAATGAAAGCTTTGTCCATCTATCTTTGCTTCTACATTTCTTACAGTGCTCATAAATTGCCCTGCTGCCATCTGTACATCTGTTAAACATTGCAGAACATTTGGACACCTTGAGTATTTTCACCACTTTTTGTTTCTAGGCCCAATGTGTGCATGGAGAGAGAGGTGACGCTCGTCGCCCAGAGGCAGCCGTGTGTGCAGGCCTTCACACGCATGGTTAAAGTGTGGAAGCAAGGCTGTGTGGGACAGTCATGGTGCATGGGATACGAGAGGAGGTGAGTAATACTCCTCATTTGTTGTCTGTCGTTTCATGAGCCCTCCTCCTCCCTTTTATCTCAAAACCTCTGGTTCCCAGACACCCCCCCTCCTCCTCTCGACTTCACCTGCAGGGGATGAAGCATTTTGCTGATTAAGTTCTGGCTTGAAAAAGCTTTAATTAATGGTTTTGTGTAGTCTCCATGAGTCATGCAAAGTTTTATCAGATAGAGTCTGATCCTTCACTTAATTCCATCCTTAAACACTGTCTAGCAGGACAAGATTTATCTTCCAGATCTTCTCCCTTACCTCTTCATCTCACTTGCTCTTGTTCTGTAATCACAGCTTTGAGCCTCTCATACAGTTAAGTGCAAGGTGTAGCCCCACTTCACTGGGGTTACCAGCTATTTAACACACAGGCGTCTCAGTAGCCAACATTCCTTTGAAGGAGAGTCCTAATGCTAACATCTTAGCCTGTGACTGAGAGCCAGTTTTAGGAGTTTCTCACTATGTTGCTCACACTCGCTTTCTCGACATTATTCTGAGTCAAAGGATGCTTTGAAGGCATCCAAGGCCACAATTATTTGCCGTAAACAAAACTTGTTTCCACGGGGCGTAATGACTGTGGTGGTGTGACAATGAGAGGGGTCTTAAAGTACAGGGAGAGGCACTATTCTCTGAAGTAGAGTCTGCCCTGGGAAATGTTTGTTGAGCAGGGTACTGCATGTTATAAAGTGCTGGACGTCATTGTGTTAGATTACCACGTTTACTTTTTAAATTTATTTATCAGCATTAAAAAATTAAGTGCCATATATTAAATCAAATAATCTTACAATTGGAAACTGGAAAAAAACACTTCTGTGTGTTGTTAGTCCTTGTAATGCCAATCTTTTATTATTGTAATTGCAGCAGGTTTGATTGTATGTTTTTAACTTTATGTTTGGCATGTTGACAGGACGGCATACTACACAGCATACAGGCAGGTGTACAGACAGGATTATCAGACTGTATACAAGTGTTGCCCTGGATGGTCTCAACTTAATGGAGAGGCAGGTTGTCTCTATCGTAAGTATCTTTATTACTTATATTTTTGTATTCCCTCTTTTTTTATAAAAGAAAAAATCTACAAATGTGTCTTTTTGTAAAACAGAGAAAATATGTGGATAGTTATATATATTTACTGACTGACAAAAAAAAAACCTCACGCTTTGCACAGACCTGAATGAAAGGTTTTCAGACAAAGGTTAAAAGGGTCAAAAGGTGCTTTGCCCATCGAGACTCGTCAGCAGATGTTATCGGTCAGTGCAGTGTCCACAGTACTTGGGTTGTCACAACAGTCCCTCAAGGTTTTTTATGTGTAAGGTGGGAAAAAAGTCAAGTGTTGAAAGACTAAAGTGTTGACATTTACTCAGGTCACATCAGATTTTCATCATTGTTCTGCGCCCAGGAAAAATGCCTCTATAGTCTCAGAGTAAAAATGCTGAGTGACATCATAGCTCCACAGCTCCTGTAGTTTAAGATAGATAGTCTGTCTGGCAGTTAGTGTTTTCTTGGCTGGGTAGTTACCAAACACTGTACAGTAGAACTCCTAATCTCCATACTGCCTGCCTAGTTGTATCCCCATGTTTAATTCTTGTTTCTCATCCTCATTGTGTCATACCATAACTTCTCATTGAGAGGTCTGATATGGGAGCACAGGTCAGAGGACTGCATTATAAATAAAAAAACAGATACGTTTTTCTAGTATTTATTCCAACCAATCACAGCTCAGGCCCACAAAACAAACCTATCAGGTCACCTATCATCACTGCTGATGTGTAAAAAAAGAACAAAAAAACACAAATGTCAATCTCGCCACAGTAATTCAAATCCACAGGTCCATGTATGGAAAAGTTGTTCTGTTGGTCACACTGGGCTGCCAACAGCTCATCTCCTTGTGAAGAAGCTTAGCTTCACACTGCTGAGACCAAGAAGCCCCCTTTGATGGGATTTTACAGCCAGTGATCAAGATCACATAGCCTGCATACCATAGACAGACCCTTGGCAAAGTCTTCCTGTAAACAGTTTGTCCCCTGTCCAGTAGACTGACAAGAAAGTCCCCATTCTCTGTACCCTGCTTGGAAACACCCTGTGTGCTTAATGCCCGGCACATTAGTCTTTAGGGTAGTCCTCTGATGGGAAGTGACAGGGATGGAGAAATGGAGAATATCTGGATGTGACTGTCATCAGTGTCTTATCATGGCATCTCTGCTCTCTTCAAAGAGCTCTTTGTTTTCAGAGGCAAGGTTACAGTATTAAATTATACAAGGAAGCATTTTGCTGTCTGCTCTTCAATGAGTCTGGTTTGTTTTAAAACACTCATAAACAAATGTCTTAAAGAGACATTCCTCAGGTCTGCCCAGTGTTCCCCTCACTTAAGTCGACAGAGGTTTTGTTTCTTTTTTCATGTGACAATGGCTGCTCTTTTTGACGTGAGGCAGGGCTTTTATCTCTGTAACCAAAGACGTGGCAACACTTTGAGATGGGACAAACTAATCACCCTTTTCTCTGAGCCATTGAACCAGGATAAAAGGAAGCTCACACCACAATCCTCCCTCTCCCACTCCTGCGCACTTTGCTATGAGCTATCTATACTGTACCTCAGTCAGCACAATGTAATCTGTGGGGCTGTTTTCAACAGCACCTACAACATCCAAAAGGAAAAATCTGCTTGGTAAAATGCACAGCTTTAGCAAATCCTCTGGAAACCCCCCAAAACAGGGAAAGATGGGAATGCTTTGTGTTGAGATAGTGATTTAGTGTGTCTGGCACTTTTGGTGTTTTTTTTGTTTGGTGTTGTCCTCTTTCTTCCCTCTTTCACTCTCCCTGTGTGTTCCCTAATAAAATGTCAGTATAAGGTAATTAGTCTAATGACCTGTGGTTATTGTGAGGCAGTTAAGCAGAATTGAGGGTATAATCATGTTGTAGATACAGCAAACAGGGACTTGGAAGTTGAGTAGTTTGTTGATTGAGCTGTCTGTGCCCTCATTAGTTCACCTGTGCTTCTTCTATACCTTTCCAATTATATTGTAGTTGTCCAAATGTAGACATTTTTTACACAGAAAGGCAATTCACTGCCTCAGTTGTTGTGCTCTCCATCCTTTACTTTGCACAGTTAATCACATATTTGGAGAAAGAATATACCGCAGCACAGCAAACGTCTGGTTATTTTCACATTTTATTCCACCATTTTCACCCCTCCCTCTTTTTTTCCATATCTTTCTGTTTCAGGCTACTATTGTCTAATTATAAAGATTTATGANAGAGAGAGAGAGAGAGAGAGAGAGAGAGAGAGAGAGAGAGAGAGAGAGAGAGAGAGAGAGAGAGAGAGAAAAGAATATTTGAGATTTTAAGTTTTTGTTTTCCAAGTTATGATGTTATCCAGTATTTTAAAGGGTGTTTAAAGGCAGGTCGTTAACCATGCATTTTCTTTATTAATCAGTTAATTGTTTATTCTATAAAATATCAGAAAAGTGTGAAACATGCTGATTGCACTTAGCAGAGTCCAAGATGATAACTTTAAATGTCTTGTTTTGTCTAATCAACATACCATAACCCTAAGAAGTTCAGTTCATAAAAAAGCAGAGAAAAGCAACAGATTTTTAAATTACTGATGCTGGAATTATAGAATTGTTGACAGTTTTGGTTGAAAAATGACTTAAAATTCATTTATTTAATTGGTCAATCATTGCAGGTCTAATGCATATTTTCTATTTAAGATCTTACAGTCACATCTGTTCAAAGTTTGAGCAGTTCATCTAATTCAGGTAAAGTTGTGGAGCCAAAATGCAGCATCAGAAAAACCCTGTGTGCAACAGAGGTGACTTTTGTTTGTTTTGAAAAGACTCCAATTGGCTCAATGACTATCTGGTTCTCCTGAAACTGAAGAGCTCTTGACTTTGTGTAGGCGACTTCCTCCACTTAAATGTTTGAAGGGCCTTTTTACCTCATCCTACAGCCACGGGCCAGGTCAGGATGGACAGGGTCAGTTGGGAGTGGAAGCAAGCAGTTATGTTGATTGACGGCAACAATAAGCTTTGTGACAGGGGCTGAGGAGCAAGGACAATGGCTCCTCCAGTTTGTCGTCCTCGTTAACTGCTGAATAGGAACTGGCCTCCTTTTGTGATGGAACCAGGCTGGGGAAGGTAGCTACATGTAGGCCCAGTAGCCAGAAGAGAGGAAATGGTCCCCTATCTATCCATGGGTGGTCTGTATGAGTGTGTTTGTGTGTGTCATGAAACACAGCAACAACTATGTCAGTGGTCATGGGGACCACATCATGCATAGCTGAACACAAATACACACAGACCCAGACTTATACAGATAAACAGACAGAAATCATCAACTAAGACATAACATGCTGCATTATACGCCTAAACAGTGGTGGGTGTAAATTAAATCGTTTGGTCCATCAAAATATGGTCTCAGACTACTCTGAGTTATTTCTTTTGATATAATGAGTAACATACAGATAAACACTGTTGTAAGCAGTATTTTCTCAACAACATAATGACATTCTTACTAGGTGGAGGAACTTGCATCTTTGTGGAATTATACTTATTCTGGTATCTCTGTCTGGCAAGCAGTCATGACTCAAGGACACAAGTCAAGAAGTAGACACAGATCAAAAGGAATCTCGTGACATTACTGGCCAGTTACAGATGTGGGTGTATGGCGATGCGGAAATAAGTCTGGCCAGCCAGTTTGTTCAAAGTACAAACTGATGCTTGTTACTCTGATTAGTGTGTTTTCCATTGCAATTGGTGTTGAATACTCTGTGAGGAGCAAATGCCAGCCTCTTCCTCTTCTCAACATGGCATCAAGATGCCATGATGACAAGAGGAAGAGTTTTGGGTTCATGAAACCATGTTTGGGTCACTTCTGGACTTCAGCCTACGAGCTGTGAGATACACACATGCGCTGTTGCAGCTAAAAAGTCAGATTTTTGGGTTAGGTGACAAAGTTAATCAAATATGAGACACAGCAGCCTTTAATAAATCCTGAAAGTGGAAGTATCCGTGAACTTTAACAATTCATACAAATACTTTAACACCCCCCCCACACACACACACACACAGTTTCCAGTTCTTGCATTTTGTTCCCCTTTTCCAACTATCACTTCTTTAGAATTGCTGTCACCATGCCATTATACACTTAATATAACCTTTTCTATTTCTTCTTTCTTAATAGACAAGTGGCTCATTTTGTCAACATAAACAAGTTGTGAGGCATCTTACAATGTGGTTACAGTATGGACAAGAACTCGTGGTAACCGAGTTACGCTTCCACTACATATCTTGGTACCACTCAGATTAATGATCTGACATTTAAAAACAAGGTGTCATTTTGTGTGTCCCTAGATATACTTAAATGGCAACACAAAAATATCAAATTAAATTAAGACTTTATATAACTTTGCAGCCAAAAGGTGTTTGGTAATGGAGTTGGAGTAAAATGAACACAATTTTTTAACCATGAAACTCAACATCATCAGACATGCAATTCTCAGAATATAACATTTTACAAACTCATATGGAAATGTTTTGATACTTGTTTTCTATCATATGTCCATGACAAATGTTGAGGTATTTATGAGACATTTAATAATAATATGTTATGGTAATGGAATTGCAAATATGTTCTATTAATGAATCAAGATTTAATTGCATGAATTGTTTCAAAACACTTCAGTACACATTAATTCAAAATAGTGTTCATTATCATAATGAAAGAAAGAAAAACACAAATATCTTTAATTATTTATTTACCCCATAGTTTTCGTCATAGATTCATAGATTAATAAAGGAATTAACTGAATATTTTAGTGTTAATTGAGTTCCTACAAAGTAGCAAAGTCTGTAAACATCATTATGAATGTAAAAACTTAATATGCTTATTCTGTTGTATATGCAGCCATAGTATTACAGTGTTCTCAGAAGCACTCAGTGGCATTGTTAAAGATGCTTTTGTACCATGACATCAGAAACTACACAAGATGATGTCACTTATGAGCTTGTCCACCCAATAGAAGGCCTTTGCAAGTCTGATGCATCTGATATCAATCAGGAAAATTGATGTTTGTATGTCCAACACACACGTTTAGAGAGATCAAGTCAAAAACATTTATAATATCTTTCACAATGACTCTCAGAAAACTTGTGTTCCAAGGGTACACATAAATCATGACTGACACTCTACCTCTCACCATCTAGAAAATGCTGTAACTTTTGATCTGGAGCGCATAGAAACAACATACAGCATCTTTCAGAAACTTCAGCTGATTAGTGATCATACTAGATGTGTTTTGTAGAGCTGTGTGAAGTTTGATTTTTCACACCAGATACTACACCCGCATGATCTTGCCCATATATAAAAGGTTATAGATAAGCATCAACACAAACAAACAAATGTGTACAGAAACAGAGCAGAGAACACAGGATGAAGCCTGCACTTTGGCTGTATTCACACGTTTCAGCAATGTGCCAGCTTCCCAAAAGCTGGTACGGATGTCTGGGTGTGTTTATTTGTGCTTTACAATGTAATTGCTGTGAAATGATCAAAAATAGTGTTTTATTTATAAATTATTTATCCTTTATCGATTTACTACTTTGTTCTCAGTACTACCACCCCATCTCTTTAAAGCAAGTTTATTTGTATTGCACATTTTACATACAAGGCAATTTAAAAGTGCTTTCCAGATACTATAAAAGGCATCAAGACAGAGTGTAAAAGCAGTGCAAGGCAATATAAAAAGACATTCTAAATACAATTTAAAAAAAATAACAAAATATAAGTTTAAATTGAATAAGACAGATAAAACAGAGGGATGAAAGTTGCAGTGCAGTGTGAGATATTAACTCTCAAATATGGTTTAATAAAAGGCAGAGGCAAACAGAAATGTCTTCAGCCTTGATTAAGAAGACACAAGCCTTGCAGCAGACTTGCAGTTTTCTGGGAGTTTGTTCCAGATGTGGTGCATAAAAACTAAACACTGTTATGACTCTGGAGAAAGAAAATAGACTTGTCCCAGATGACCTGAGAGGTCTGGATGAAAGTCAAAGTCACTTGACCACTATAGCTCTCTCTCTCTCTCCCTCTTACCAGAGCTTTCATCTTACTGTGGTGTCATTGGCCCTGTTTACACCTGACATTAACAAGTGATCCAGTCACAAGTGCCAAAATGACCTCCAAGAGCTCTAAGCTGATCACTCAAACCACTTGCCAAGTTGGTCTGGCACACATTTGGCCACATATTTTTGTAGTGTAAATGCTAATGTGTCCTAATGCGTAACCGGCAAGGATTTAGCAGAAAAATATGTCATCAAGCCAGGACTCTGGGGTTAATTTTGTAAATGGTTGAAAGAATGGAGATGAGCACATATGTATGTGGCTAGAGTAATCTGAAGAGTTGGAATAGCCCCTTCTTGTGTATTAGTCCTTAAAACATTTTTCTTCTCTCTTAGCTCTTTAGAGCTAACTCTTATCTGACTGATGTAATAACTGTGAGTGGGGCCCTTTGACCTTTTTGTAGAAATGATGTAAGAAGCAACAAAATCTAGACACAAGTACCGTTTTTTTTGGACTACAAGTCGTACTCTTTTCATGGTTTTGAGTGGTCCTGCGACTTATACTCAGGTGCAACTTATATATTAAAATATATACAGCCATTCCACATGCTTGTCATTTTCACACTGAAAATAAGCAGTAAGACGCGCAGTCTCTGTACACTCGCAGTCTCTGTGCAGTTGCATTGCGTTGCAGTGCATCGCAGAGTGTCTGCTGTCAGCTGCAGTCTGTCATCAGAAGAGTATAGGGCTCCTCAAAATGTCATGCATTGAGCTTCGACCCTGAACACACTTGTAGCTCTCCTGCTAGCATAACACAGACAAGCTAACAGTGATTACAGGGCTCTCTCTCTCTCTCATTTGACTGTCTTCACATGGTCTCATGCCGCACCCGTTACCCGTTACACACCTAGGGGTAGGGGTGAGCTGCCTTGGTGGAGGCCTGCACTCTCGAGTGTTTTTTTCTATTGTTGTTTATTCCATAGTTATCTGAATAACTGCTAATATGTTACGTTAATATATTAAGCCTGTTGTTCTCTATTCTATTGTCATTACTAACCTTTCAAGATGAAATGTCTGTTTTTAGTCTCACATTTTATAAAATAAATTTCCCCCCAAAAAAGCGACTTATAGTCCAGTGCGACTTATATATGTTTTTTTCTTCTTTGTTATGCATTTATGGCTGGTGTAACTTATGGTCCGGAAAATATGGTAGTCAACTTCAGGTGCAAAATATAGATAAGTGTGAATGCCAGGATGTCTTAGCAGTCCATTTGTGATTGGATGACCTGAAGTTTGTGCTAAATTCAGGTTTAAACAGGATCATTGAGTCATAGAGGAGAGGGCAACTTTGAAAATGGCATTTACAGACATTAACTGACCTGTCCTGCATGACAAGCCTTTAATGTGACAATGTTAAAGTACAGCAAGTAAGCATATGGTAAAAACATTTTTTTTTATTTTGGAACTATAACCCTGAAAAAAGGGTGCATTAAATTCCTGTGTGGTCTGACTGACATACATCATCACCTTGTTTAATCCAATCTCTGAAACATTAGAATGGTGTTTCTGTTTGTATGTGATTCAATGTCAGTAATCTCATATGTGATAATTAATCCACATACTTAGAAGAAACAATAACAGTGTATTTGACTCACAAGCATAGATGTAATATAAATGTAGACACACAATGTGTGATGTAGGGTGCTGCAAATGCTCAAGATATTCTAATTGCAGGTATTTCAGACAAAGAAATTTTTTTGCTATACCTTATTTGTCAACCTGACCTTGTGTCAAGCTCAATTGGTATTTAAAGTCTTTTAATGAAACCTTTCAGAGGTCATCTGATATAGCTGGCCCTGGTTTTCACAAGAACTCTTTGAAATGACACATTCCTCTGCATATGATTTGTTGCTTCAAAATACAGTGCTAGGCTCCTAGCGTACCAATTATGGCACCAAACGGAGCCCTCCACGTAGGCCTTTGTGTCCGTAAAGTGGCCTAAATGTGGTCTCCCTCTGGGTTGCACTCTGGGGGTTAAACAGATCGACAGAGCCTAAACAAACATGAGGCGGCCTCTGTGTTGATGTGGTCATCCCCTTCAGAAGCTGTAAGTGTGACACCTGCTCGTTGGCTTTCAGTTTCTCTGCGCGAGTCGCTGACCCCTGCTCTGTCTGTCTCTTCTTTTTGTGGAAGCTGCTAATCCTCTCAGAGAAGGTGTCTTTGTAATAGAGTGCAGGCATTCAGTGGGACAGATGAGAGTGAGTTTTATGCTACGCTGCATGCCACATTAAGAAATTATTCCAGGGAAGATTAAGCAGCGTAAGGGGCTCAGGATGGGGGCGGCCAAAAAATGCCCTGGTTAGCTGCCAACAATCCTGTGTGTCTCACATCTCAGCAGGCCCAGTGTACATTCCCTGTGTTTGTCACTTACTTATGCTATCCTGAAGTGACTCTGACAGACATCTGACCTCTTGCTTTGCTGTTGGTTATTTAATTGATTTAAAGCTTTTTCACCACAATTCAGGAATGTTTCATTAATTTGATCTCTCATATCATTGTCCTGAAGAATTTGTATTTAGTTTTAACCATGCATGCACCACTAACACCTTTTTTTCTGCTCATGTATTGCCTATTGCTTTCACTGCCCAAAAATTCCATTACATTAGATAATCACAGAGGTGGGGATAGTTGTGGTACTGTATCTGAGTACTGCGGTGTATCACAGCTTCTGTAGTAACACTGTCAACTGGGAGTCATCATGGGAAGATTAGCAGTGGTGAGATGGTCTTCCTGTTGGAGTAGGATTTCACCAGCACAAATTGAGCAAAATGTTGTATTATTATCTACAAGCACAAGGATGTGGATGTGTTTGACAATGTGCATCTGTTCAGTAAACGTCTGATGTTTGCTGCTGGGATATTTTATGTTATGTGTGGGAGACAGTAAGGCAGATATATTCTTGGTCTTTAGTGGGTTATGTGTTTGTACAGTATTGTGTTTGTGTGTATGTGTGGGTCGTAGGCTCCCTGCATGATCCAACTGTTGAGCAGGTGTCTGAATATGGGGCCAGATGACAGGCGGATGTTTAGGCTGAGTGCTGGTCTCTAAGGATTCCTCTGAAGCTGATGATAGACATGGACGAAATTACTCTGGCTCCTCTGTGATTAGTAGAGAGTACTTCTTCATGCCCATCTCCTTTTGTCTGGAGTTGTTATGTTATTCCCCATGGCTGAAGCCTGATTTTGGAAACACATTAACCAACTTATATTTTCACACCCTTAAGTATTTTTTCATTCCTTTCATTCCTTTGCAATTGCACTATGCATGTTAGTTTAATTCATCAG
Organism: Rastrelliger brachysoma; assembly: GCA_024605115.1. Lineage (NCBI taxonomy): Eukaryota > Metazoa > Chordata > Actinopteri > Scombriformes > Scombridae > Rastrelliger > Rastrelliger brachysoma. The sequence continues at coordinate 5,256 of JANJYP010000512.1, read as the reverse complement.
AAAAAAATAGATGTCTGGGTGTAATTAGGAAAGTTTAAAAAATGTCTCTATTATCCAATAATCAATCAGTAATTCCCTTCGATTTATTGTCTTGTCCTTGAAATGCCAAAACCAAAAGACAAAACTTCAAAGATGTTCAGTTAACAGTGATATGAAACAGATAAGCAGCAAATCTTCACTTGAGAGAAGCTGGAAATGAATGTTTTGCATTATTACTTGATAACTGACTTCATTATTTAGTGATCTAATATAATGATGATTTGAATAATGTTTTGTCAGATAATTAAATAATTGATCAATTAATTATTTCAGCACTAGATGAAATACATATTTACAGCAGCCCCATTCATTTCTATGTATGAGGGCAAATAGAGGGCAGACTGGTGTTGAGCAGTGCTGTGCACATTGATATCATTATTATGACCATATAAGGCCAGTAAATGGCACTAGAACTGGGTGTGATGATTGGTCATGCCATCTCCAGTTGGATTAGATGGGCAGAAAAATGCATATCTGGCAGAAGATGATGTTAAACTGGCTTTCTAGTTGACTGACCTATTCACAATTATCCAAGAAAGGATTGGCTTTTAAATTCCTCTTGTGATTAACTGGACTGTGTTTTTTCACTCTGTGTTCACGTTACCAGTCGGGAAGAGAAATGATAGATATCAATCCTCCATGTCTGTCATCACTAAGCACTGCACTCTGCTCAGGAGAGTACAAACAACAGGTCTGGCTTAAACAGCTGTGTCTAACTCAACAACACATCAGATAAGAATATAGGCTGGCAGATTTCAGCACACATGTGCTGTACATGCACACACGCACGCAGCTTTAGGTGAAGCCCCGTCATGATTAATGTGAAAGTTGTGTGAGTGTATGGAATGTGATGGTACACCTCTGAGGTGGATTCGCATGTTCTGGGCTACCTAGTGGCTCTCACTGTTAATATGTCCTGGATTCTTTGAATTTCACGTCTTAATGAGCAAGAGCAGTTTGACTCACAGGGATTTATGGACACAGGGCCGCTGGCTCCAAGAAATGAATGAGCCACACTTGCCTTGACTCTCAGATTTTTCCCATGACTCACTCAGGCACATCTGTGAGATCCCTGTTTGTAACAATTATATCAAAATTTAACTTAATCAATCAAGATCTTTCTCAGGTAACATTTTCAAACATAAAAGAGGCCACTTTCTCTTAAAAGTCATACAAGCTGCCACTCGTGTTTTACAGTCATAACTGTGATTCTGTGAAAATAAAGATTAGACATTTCTTTCCCTTGGCCAAAAGCCTGCTCCTCTACACAAAGAGAGCCTAGTGTTGGATTCCTCCTACATTGCATTGTGTTAATGGAGGAGAATCAAGGTTCTTCTTTAGTCAGAAGGTAACAGGACGATGATAAAACTTCAGTAGAAAGAGGTCAGTGTTTGAAATTGCAGATGTTAACATGACAACAGCCAGGTGTCTCTGGTGCACTAACCTTTTTTTTTTCTTGTGTTATCACCTCATCTGTCTGCATGTACACATGAAGCGGTATGCAGCTATGGAGTGTGCTTCAATGGGGGCCAGTGTCGAGAGGGATCCACCCAACTCTGTGACTGTCCTGCAGGGTTCAATGGGCCCAGCTGTCAGTATGGTAAGTTGAAACATCTTTGCAATGTTTCATTTTAATTGTATATTCTTTCCTCTTTTCATTATGTCCCTATGTTAGTTTCTCCTTTAATATTTTGCTCAGTTGCTTAGTTCCCCCCTTTATTTGTCCTGTGTTTTTGTATCTGTCTTTTCAGTATTAGAGTGTGAGAATGAAACTATCAAGCTTCTGTTTTTAATAAGGAAATGATGTGACTGCATACAGCTTCCACAAATTAATGCCACACCACACAGTTATATGATGCTACTTTCTGTATTTTACCCACGCAAGTCTCTTTGATTAGAAGTTTGGAATATAAAATAGAATAAATAAAAAAATAAGCTACAGTAAAAGTAGGAATCATAAAAACTATTCTCTGACAATTAACTGATTGAAACTGATAGCAGCTTGTCATTTGATTAAAAACACCTTTTTGGCTTGCTGCTGTAGCCAACAATTCTGATCCATTTCAGTCAGCACTCAAAGGCTCCCCAATGAACTTGTATGCGGGTGATCAACTTTCTCTACATGTGAATGGGAATCTCCTCACATCAGCAGTAGACTTCTTTACGACCAAGCCAAGTATTTTATCAGTGACTCCATTGTTGAATTTGAGCTGTTGAAGTAAAACAGTGGACGATTCTGTTGTTTTTCCGATAACACCACACGACAGGAAATTCCTCTTAGTGTCAACTATTTACCAGAATCATCCATGTCTTGCTGAAATTAGTCTCTTTTATACACTGTAAACTGTGCTGCATAAGGCAAGTTCAAAATGCAAGGACAAGCGGGCTCTCAGGCCACCATCCAGGATCTCCCAGATCTTCTCTTACATGCCAGATTTCTCTTAAACACAACTATGTAAAAAGTTGTCTTATGTGACTGATGTAGCTTCATGACACCTTTTAGTATAGTATACATTCACTTAGTCTTTGGTTATCATGATAAAGCCCTTCTACATGACCAGAGGTCTCTGTGGTTACTGAGCTGAGCTAGTTTACTTGTGATTACTTCATGGTTGAATGAAAGACTTCATTATTAGGACAGAGGAGCCACAAACACATGTGCCCACTGAGGTGCTGCCGAGCTCAGCTTACGGCCATCAGGTGTCTTATTATGGCTGGCTTTGAGAGGATTGAAGCTGTTCGCTAAGCATAATGTTCGCTAATCACAGTTATATGGCTGACTGACTAAATGATATAATATGCATAATGTTTGTTGTATAGATATACTGTATATAGAATATCAGCAAATACATGCCTGCTGTCCATGATCTCCACAGTAGCAACTCATACTTCACTCTGATCAGAGCTTTGACAATACAGAGCAGCCCTGCAGTGCAGTAGCATATTTGTCTGACACATAATGATGTATCATGGTATGAAGGGGTGAAGCGGGGGCTAGTGCACACTCTTGGATATGATGCCTCTTCCCCCTAACTTTTCAAACAATGTAAAGATCACCAAACATTCTCAAACCTAAATAATGAAAAATGAGACCACAGTTCAACCTTAACCCTAAAATCCTGTATAAACACTGATGTCGTTGGCATTAATAAATATTCTATATTTTTTTTCTTTTTTGCATTTTGCATTTTGTGCAAGAAATTGTTCTATTTGGAAGACAAAGGACACCCTCCATTTATATGTAAAATATATTGTAAACGCAAAATAGACCAGCACCTGTGATTCTCAATCTGTTAAGTGACACAAGACAGCTGAGTCTGTCAACAAAGTCATAAGTGTTGATATGAATACTCAGTGTATCAGGAAGCTGTCAAATTATATAATTACAAAAAGGAATAGTAAAGAAAAAAATGTGATGTAGGATCTTAATCCGTGATGTTCTCATTGTGAAGAATTACAGTTTCTGACTCCCAGAAGACACCAGAGCGTTTACAAGTAAAACGTCTCAAATAGAAGAACATATTTTTTCAGTTCCAAAATTAATTAAGTTCTGATCAAATGAAAACACTTTTCCTCTCTTTTCTTCCCTCCACTTTTGGCTTTCAAAAATATACAGTGCCATTAAAACTCAGAACAATTGTCACATTTTAATACTAATATTTATGTTCTCATTTTATACCAAGCAAAACATAAATATCACATGATAGACACTTCACTTCTTGACACCTAAGAATTATGTCATGTTTTCAGCACAAGAAGTTGAGCAGGGATCTGGCACAGTTTAATTCATGTTGTACGAAGAAGAGAAGGGATCCAAACTCCAGCATAACATTTAGTATTGAGAGCATAGCTTTATAATGACATGAGATAGTTTGAAATCCAGTAAGCAGACATTTTATGTTCTATAACCAGCAACATGACTTTTCAGCCATGTCAGGTAACCGACAGTATTCAACTGCTGTAAAACTACTTAATAAACAATGGTTTGCCAGGTGTGACAAAGTAAGTCTTACTTCAAAATGTACCGGTATTAGGAAGTTTAAAATGATTAAAATGTATTTCTTTAAAATTTGACCAATTTTACTTCATTTTAAAGACTGAGACAAATTTGTTTAGAATTGAATTATTTAGTTATGTTGAATCCAATTTAAATTGTTTCAAACAACTAGAAACCATTTTTATTTAATGCTGATAATACTTAGTTTCTACAATGTACTAATACTTTATTTAATTTGCATTCAACTATCTTTGTATCTCATCACAATATCGGTTCTTGTTTCTCAGTCTTTAGCTTCAAGGCAGCCTCTGAGCTACACTGTTTGATATCCGCACAGACATCAACAACCCCCTTTACCCTTCCACACATTGAGATCCGCCAGCATTGTTCTGTAGTGTGAATGATAGATGTCATCAATGGGCACCTAGGGGCCCTAGTTCATGGAGAGCAATGCGCTCTGGACCCCCACATCCTGATCCTCCCTCTATTTGAGGCTATCAGTCCGTAAACACAGTGGCAGTTATATTACTCTGTGATTGTCACTGAATGGGCTGCTGGACGACGGGTGTGGGGCTGCCAGTGACTCTGGTTGATCACTGGCAACACTAGGAATGAGTTAGATACAGCTCACAGCTGTCCTTTTTTGAGGACCTACATGTGCGAAATACAGGTCACCTCAGTGTCAAGAGTCCTGAGGGCAGAGGGAATGGCTGCTGGCTAAAGTGGCTCAAGAGAAAGAGCAATAACATCACTCCTAATGAATGGCTCTGTTCATGAAGTGACAGCTCTGATATATTGTTCAGCCATTATGAATAACACTCTATGGTGGTCAGGCACATACTGTTTTGTTGGTGCATTCTTTAAGTCTGGATAAATAATCTTGATGGCTGCTGCTCACACAAGTTGCTCTTATAATCCACTTACTGCTGCAGTCCACATGCTTCACACAACTGTCAGTCAGTGCTTGTTCTCTCCAGTCACGTTATGACTTGTTTATGCAAAAAGCCAAAGCCACAGTAGAGGAAGTGACCACAGACGGATGCGTAAAGCTTCACTCCACTCAAAGATTCACTCATCATTTAATCACTTTAGACGCTTCTCAGCAGTGTAAGCATTCCTATGCAATAGCATGTGGTGATATCCCCTCAAAATGCTTTTGATGTGGTTCGTCCTTGTTTGTGCATCAGTTGGTGTGTGTGTGTGTGTGTGTGTGTGTGTGT
>JANJYP010000500.1:0-10241 GCA_024605115.1 Rastrelliger brachysoma | reverse complement strand
GAAACTCTTTTTGTCAGTCCATCCGTGCATACACTAGGCCAATGATAGTCAGATAGAGCTCCACCTATGTTCCTTAGGAAGATAACTTCCCACATCTTTGAAATTCTGATTGCTGACTTCTTTCCCCACACCAGCAAGTCCTGTGATTTTCAGCCTGATATCATGAAATCTGACCATTTACAGCAGGCGTAGCGTTTTGATGGCTTCAAATAGCCTATTATCCTCAGAAAGTCCTACACCNCTGTGATTTTCAGCCTGATATCATGAAATCTGACCATTTACAACAGGCGTAGCGAATTCTGATGGCTTCAAACAGCCTATTATTCTCAGAAAGTCCTACACTTCTGTTCCGTAGGAAGATAACATCACTCATATTTAAAAATAAGACTGCTGACTTCTGACCCAACATCTGATAAATCCTGCGAGTTTCAGCCTGAAATCATGAAATCTGACCATTTTCAGCATAGGCATGGCATATTCTGATGACTTCGAATATGCCTATTATTGTCAGATAGACCTTCACCTCTGTTCCATAGGAAGATAACATCTCTCTCCTTTCACATTCAGACTGCTTACTTCTTTCCCCACACCAGTTAAGTCCTGACCATTTACAGCAGGTGTAGCGCATTCTGATGGCGTCATATAGGCCTATTATAGTCAGATAGTCCTACACCTCTGATACATAGGAAGATAACATCACTCATCTTTAAAAATCAGACTGCTGATTTCTTACCCAACAGCAGCTAAGTCCTGTGATTTTCAGGCTGATATCATGAAATCTGATCCTTCACCGCAGGTGTACGCATTCTGATGGCTTCAAATAGGCTTATTATAGTCAGACAGAGCTATAAGATAACATGACACATTCTTCAAATTCAGTCTGCTGATTTCTGACCCAATAGCAGCCAAGTACAGCAATTTTCAGCCTGATATCATGAAATCTGACCATTTACAGCAGGCGTAGCACATTCTGATGGTTTCGAATAGGCCAGGGGTCAGCAACTAGGGCCAGAATGAGTGACTACATCATTGAGTTTGAGCAGTGCTACTCAAGGATGAAAAAGTAGGTACAAGATGGAGTTGCCTGATGCTGTGTTAGCTTTTAAAGTAAACGTGATGTTTTATTTGAGTTAACAGAGCAGTCAGAGGCCCGTCAGAGAAAAATCACCTCATTGAAATCTGCCGTGCAAGTGGCATTATTGCCCGAATNTGCCTGATGCTGTGTTAGCTTTTAAAGTAAACGTGATGTTTTCTTTGAGTTAACAGAGCAGTCAGAGGCCCGTCAGAGAAAAATCACCTCATTGAAATCTGCCTACTGCCGTGCAAGTGGCATTATTGCCCGAAGTTAAATTGATCAAGAGCACGGGCAGTTCTACATTGAATTTCTTTGATCTTGTTTTTTCTTTTGCTGTGTGCGCTCTGTGTCACTCACAGTAAAATGGACACATGCCATGCACTGTGGACAGTTTACAGGGGTTGATTATAATGGCAAGCTGTGACAGTGAGTGGGGCACTGATAAAAACAAAACATTATGCTCAGCAGCACCTACTTACACAGTCATATGATAGATAATAGAGAACCGCTTAGATGATTTCTAGCCAAGTGCTCATTTATTGTTATTTTATTGTATTTTCAAATAAAAATGCCAAAAATAAGATGGTTCATAAGTTCTAAGTGTAAAGATTTGTTGTTTTCACTTTTCACATATGATAATTGAATTCACTCTTCATATCCTGCCATTTTTAAATCCCCTGGCAGATGATCTCCTTTGTGACTTTGTTGAGCATGTTTGACTGAAAACTCAACAGCACACCCACTATTTCAGGTAGTATTGCTCCGTTTTGTCCTCCTGTCTTTGCTATGTAGCGTATGCATGGGCCTTAAGGCATCAGAGTGTTGGTGTTAGGCAGGGCTTCTGGGTTGGGCACATTAAAAAGGCCTGCGTTTTTGAAGTTGTTTTAAGTTTCTCAAGCCTAAGGAAAAAAAGTTTGTTGAATTTTTTTTTTTGACATTCAGCCACAAATCATCAGGAAACAGCAAAGACAGCATTACCAGCCTATCAGCTGATGCCCAATCCATATCTGAGTGCCTATGGGAACATAGTTAGCGATTAATCGGCCTGGAATCTGGCCATTGGTCCTGGTAAGACTGCCAGACTGACTATAAGGCTCTGCTGTTGGGTCAGCTGTCCTGGCAACTGGACACACTGTCACAGTGTAGCCTGGCAAGCAAACAGGGTCTGGCCTACACCCAGTACAGGCTGTGCCAAAACACTCAACCCGGCACAACAACTTTTAGGAATCATCTCTACACGACACTTCAAAAAGTAAACAAAATCCAGAGCCTTTTTATGATACAAGTTGATGTTGAATAGAATTGAGAGTTGAATATTTCTCCATTATGTATTTTTTACACTTTTACATATAAATAAAGGTCTCATTTATTATAACCTGAGTATTCTCTCAGGTTACAATTAATTTAATGATGTATTATTTATTAACAAGTGTGGTGCACTGTATGTGATGATGGGTATTTAATATCACTTATACTTAAAATATGAATCTAGTTATGAGTCTGGATGGGCTGGGTGGACATGGAACGGTTGGGCCATGAGTGTGTTGTGTGGATGCTGTTGTCTTGTAATGTACTGTTTTGTTTTAATGCTGCATTGCAGTTGTTAGCGTCTTATTAACACATGTCCTGTATGTAAGACACTGTTATAATGTTTTGTCTGTATACATGTTGAGGACTCCCTAGGAAATAAGATGGTTCATCTTAAGGGACTGTCCTTAAGATGAACCAATTAATAAATATGGTAAAAAAAAAAAAAAAAAAGGAAACTAAAGCAGGACCATGGAGATCATAGATGTGACAAATATCACTACAAAAACAGTAAAGCTAGAGGATCAATTTTAAAGAATGATTTGTGAGATAATTCTGACTTTGCCAGCTTTCAGCAAGGTTGTTCTGGAGCCAAGTACCCTGATAGCAATGGCACACACAGCATAGATGACAAGGCTGGGATTTGGCCATTAGGGTGGTATTGATGCTTAGTGTCCAATCCAATAATTTCTTATTGAATCTTAAAACTAATTTAGATTCTAATTTCTACTGCATTGAGATCACAGCTCTTTGTGAAAACGATTAAAACAGTGGAAAAAGGTTTTTTTAAGAATATGTTTGTAATATGGTTTATGTACTGTAATAACCATCAGCAGTATGTTGGCTTTCACATACCCATATTATTCCATTCTATTCGCAGTGAAATAAAAACCCCATGTCCATGTGAGACCAATCAGAGCCGATGCTGGTATATATATATATGTGTTTGTGTGCGAAGCTTCCACAGAAACTTACAAAGGATGCAACTAACATCACAAATAAAACAACAATCCTTCTATTAAGTCCTACTGTCCAGACAATACTCATGTAGGAGTGCATGGGGGGATACTCAAGGGGGATGTGGATAAAGCAAAGATAGGGTTCAGTGGGGAGACTGGATATGTTGTTGTTCTGGGATGAGTTTTTATCCTCCAACTATGGATAGAGAGGTGCTGTAATGACTGTGGAGTGGGTAGAATTGAATTCTACAGTCAGAATTGGTGGAAAATGGTTCTTGGCAGGGTAGAAAGACATTGCAGAATGCTTTTAGACCATGAAATACTTAAAGGCAATATATGGAAAAACAAAGACAAAAGGTACAGTTTAATTCACTAGCAGCTACTGTCGGCATTACGTAAACACATACCATTTAAAACAGCATGTTGCAAATATTTATACACTTGACTACCCTGTTTTCATATGAACATTGTATTCTTTTTGTAGCCTGTGCCCAAATATTATACAGCAAAACCTGAAAAATGCTTTAGTGACTTGATAGATTTCTTCGTCATAAGAAAGAAGAAATCCATCATCCATAATTGAAAACTGTTGAATAATTACATTTAGAATGTGTTAGCTACCATTCATACATCTGTAAAGTTTGATACGCTGTTGGAGACAACAATGGAATAAAAAGTTGTTTGTAGTTGGTACTAATTAAGTGTTCACAAAGCTATTATTATGTGTGGAGAAGGTGGAGGGGTGTGATGGAGTGCCATACATAATGTTGGTATTTTTGTTCAATTTAATTAGGTGAAAGAGGTAATTCATTTGTGAGATTGGTGGTTCAGGAAACGCACACTTTTGGACTCCCATTCGTCTCCCATCTCTTTTCCAACTCTCAGCCCCAGCGATACATTTACATACAAGCCGAACAGAGCTACTAGTATGAGAAAATGACATGCTAACATACACACTGGGAGCTATAAACTATGCAAACATAGAGTGGTTACACAATCAAGTATCGACGCCTGGGAAATAGAATTGCATGATGTTCAGATCCTAATTCATCCCTATTGGTGATTTGAAATAAGCACTATTTGAACAATGGAAAGTAAAGATAATGTACTTATTGTTGCAAATTATCACTTAATGCAGCAATAAGCAGTCAAGTCAAATAATTAGTTTTCACTTTATATTTCATCTGTCTCAGTAAGCTAGGCCATGAATACTTATAAGCATGGGTATACATAGCATTAATGCTCATATGAAACCAAGTTGTTACCAGTATCTAGACCTATAAATAAATGACATATTAGCAAAACTCAAAAGGTAGCTTTAGCTCAATTCCCAGCCATCATTTTGATTATTTTACATTGGTTATAGGAGGATTCACAAACATGTAGCTCTTATTTTTACTAATGCTACCTTGACTCATTATTAAGAGGAAATCTCCATATGTCTCCTTAAACCAGGCAAACAATGTGTGATTTCTAGCAATGTTTTTATTAAAATACTAGCTCACACTGTACGAGTAAATTCCTTTCGAATGTCAAGCCAGGGCTTACAATTTATGTGCTTACACTGCATGGCTCAATGGTCTGCTGTAACTTGACTACTAACACTACACGAGTGAAATAAATAGGTAGAACCCTCCGAACCTGGAACTGAGTGAGAATTACAAAGAAAAAGAAGAAGTTATCAAAGTTTGTAATGCTGTCCAAGGAGAAACATGCTACCTTGGGCATACAATATGTGCTGTCATGTGTGTGTGTCAAAGAGGTACTGATGTACATGGACATGCAGGTGGTTTGGAGGACATGGGCAACATGGTTTATCCATTTTGTAAAAAGAACTGGAGGTAAACAAGAGTTAGGAAAAAAACACTAAATTCAGGGGAATCAGTTTGTGACTCTGCTTCAACTATGGTAGTCAGGCTAGCGCCCACTGGTGGTCTGCTTACTTATTTTGAGCTACCACACAGTCAGGGAACTCTCAATAGACTTTGGTTTTCTCTGGCCCAAAATCGTGCGGGCCAATCAGTGAACAGAGGGAGGGCTCAACGCGGTGATGTTGAACTCAAGCATTCCAGTTTGAGTTTCTGGTGCAGTTGGAGCAGCACATGAAGCTGATGAGATGATTTAAGAGAAGCTATATGGTTTGGGTTGTTAACGATTCCAGAAACTGAAGAGTTAAAGCCAGAAGAAGAAGACATTTTATCAAGGAGAAAGACGTTACTGGCTTACTTCACACGGGCATCATGACCGAGAAGCATGAAAACCAAGCTAAAAATATCCCGCCCACCACGATGCGAGTGGCCAGACACTAACCACAAAGTGAAACGATGTGGAAGCGGATGGTTAACCAGGCTACTCACGAGGGGTGACCACAATTTCTAACATGTCAGAAATACCAGTCAGGAGCTATTAATTGCCTCTCATTACCTCCTGGCAGAACTTTGTCGTGCTCGACAAACGATGCACGAAAGTACTCTACCTGATGGTCACTGGTGGAGACATGGTAAAAACCAGTACATATATTTATAATAATGTCTACAGTAAGGTATGCATTCATAAACATGTATATGCACATTACAGCTAAGGACATTCCAGTTGTAACTCAACCACGTGAATTGTATTTCACTTAAATTGCAATGAATAAAACACCAGTAATTNATTAATTTTTTAAAAAAAAAAAAAAAAAAAAAAAAAAAAAACTAGCGCAAACCTTGGCAGAGCAGAAATGAAGACTTTATATTAAGATATTTAGCAAATATACTTATCAGACAAAGGGAATTAGAAAAAAAGGCCTTAATCTAGACTTCTTGCATTAAAGGCATGTTACTCTCTGCACTGAGGTAAAAGGAACCCAGCCACTAAGCAAAGAAATATGGTATTCATCTCTTAGCACCTACAGCATATCTCATCAGAGGAAATAAAAATACAACCCCCTTTCCTGCTATTTATGCATCTAAATCAGCAACGTCTTTGAAAAGAGGGGGTGAGCGAGCGCCCCTCCGCTCCCCAACCACCACCACCCCACACACCCCACAGTATTGACTGGCAAGATCAAGGAAGGCTTTTTATGCATTTAAAGATGATTATAATCAGTGCAGTTACCATGACGATGTACCTGCTTTTTTTTTATTTTTTTAAAGGAACTAGCGTGAAGAATCAAGAGGCTGTCAATGCAAAAATTCAAAGTTAGTTAAAACTAATTAATTCTGCTTCACAAGTAGCTTTTATTTTCTTTGGATGTCTGATTGAGTGGAGGGGGGTAAAGATATGTTCTTTAGTTTATTATGACATGGTAATAAAATATAACAAATAAAAATATCAAAGTCTCTCTCTAACTTTTCTCAAAAAGATTTGCAAAAGTGCAGACATCAACAGATAACACGGTTTCCTAATGATGATGAAAAGCAGGAGACGCAGCACTCGCTTAATATGATATTTAAAGTCTCCGTTTGTGTTCTATCATCTTTTTTTTTTTTTTTTTTAATCTCTGTGTGACACTACGTTCTGATTAAGAAAGGGCTTCCATTTTTAGATGCTATTAAATAAAAATCATAATAAGGAACGGCAGCTTCTGTATTCCTGCTTGGATCTGTGCCTGTTTCGCTGCTGCGGGATCCATCGGGGACATCGACTCTTTATTCGTCTTCGATGATAATGACAATGGGGGATGCTCCATCAAAATCAACCTCCCAGTCAAACCTTTTTTTTTTAATGTTTTGCTGATTAAGTCGCTGGACAGTTAATTAGATGTTTCTGTTGTGGGATTTATCACATTGGGTACTTATTTTACACTCGGGCTTGAGGATAACCGTGTTTCTTTCCCTCAAGTGACAAAGTATTACATTTTTAATTTGATGTAGCTGACAGCACGTTTTACCTCAGTGTGTTATCTTCTGTTTTCTTGCTCTGTAGATTTCGGTCTCTTTCTGTTTCTCCCTCTGGAATCTGATTTTTCTCACACATACACACACACGAACCTTAAAGTGAAAGCTGCATGCACACTTGCCCTCCGCAATCTTCTGAGGGTTGTTAATGAACAATCTGTTTTGTGTATATTTTTCTTGTTTGGGGTGTTTGTTTACCGGCTGTTCTTGTGTTTGTCTGCAAAGTAGTGGGTGTTTTTTTAGAATATTGAGAAGTTAGTAAGACCTGAGCGTCGAGTGTTCCCTCAGATCGCTGAACTCGTCTGTCATTGCTAATGTATCGACGTGTCACTGTAGATGTTCAGGAGAGCACAAGATATTAATGGAGTGTTGTCTTTCCGCCTCATTTCATCTGATGAATATCAACAAAAATTATAGATAAATTGGAGGGGAGAGAAGTTTTATGGAAAAAAGAAGGGACCAAAATGCAGAGTAGATATTGGGAAAACAGGAAGTAGTGAAAACAAAATAGTGAATGTTTGCATTGTGGGTTTTTAATGAGACAAACAACTACACTCTGTATGTCTACATGCATAGTTTAATGGAGCTACCCTGTCCTTGTCCCAGTTTACATGCAACTGAGAAAATCTAATTACTGATGGGGATGTGTCCTCTTCCTCAACACTGGAGGGGGGCAGGGGGGTGATGTGCATTGTTTCAGTGGGTTAACATGGCCCCCTTAAATGTTGATCTATCATGTCACATAATAAACAACTGCAGTCAGGTAGCAGGCCAGCATTTTCCAACAACAAGATGGATAATCATACGGCTTTGTTAATCTCGTACATTACAGATGCAGATAAGGAGATGTTTTTGTTCGGGGGGTGTGGAGCATGTGCACATGCATTGTCTAGTTTAACTCCGATTAATGCGTATACATACTGGAGAAAATCAAATTCCAATTGCATTATCTATGTGTCTTAATTGGAGTTGGAGATAATCCTGACTAATACTGAAGTATCTCCAACTCCAACGCATTTACAAGCACTTCAGTTGTCCAGTTATAGTCGGATTAAGGCAGGAATTTTTTTTCCAAGTATCATATAAATGTACTGACTGACATGTCAGAGTTGCGTGCTTTCTGCATCATGGAATGTTTCATGAATTATGAAGAATGCTTGTCAGCATTTCAATTAAACATTTTAATTTTTGCCAAAGCTAAACACCCTTTGAAAGTCTTATTTCAGCACAACACACAGGTATAATTAAGTAACATTTAAATGTTCTGTGACAGACGGAGTGTTTCATTCAATGTCAGTGTAGGTGCGGTTAAACTAGAGGTTTGGCATTACAATTTCCATCTCCCGGATGCATCAATATTTAAACTCTTTTCCCCCACACAACACAGTCAGCAAGCTAAGCAGACAAACAGACAAAAGAAGACAGCCACATACGCCTAAACAAAACAGACAGTTATGCAGCTTTGATGCACTGTTCCCTGCCAGACCCATACATAGCCATAGCTCAGTGAAAGAGACTTTTTATGTATTTCCACCAAGCCGTGGCTCCTCTGCTCATGTTTCAATTAAATGATGCAATTGAAGGTATGCCTACAATATTCACTCTCCTTTCTATACTGGGATTTCTTCATATATATATATATACAGTATAGGCACTGTCTTAGAGTGAGTGGTTTGTGTAATTAATTATGCAACAAGTTAAGATAAGAAATCACTCTTGATAAATTGTGGAGTGGTGAGAACATCAATTCATGACATTAACCTGCAGGGATACCGTGTGTAATTGCTGTTCTTGGTGAAAAAAATCCCCCTGAGCTCCCCTTCCACTAAATTAACACTTACCTCATATCAGTTCCTATCTCCACAAGCGACACTCCACAGTCATAAAGATATAATTTATGCAGCGCAAACATTATCAATTAGCGGACTGATTAGTGACTGTCTCTATGGCTTAGTCACAGTCGAGGGACAGACAGTCTTTTTTTTTTCCATTAGATTCTCGAAGCAGCAAAAATGATAACTGTACTTGTCATCGTTGTGAGAAAATATTGAACGATTCATTTCCTGAGGGTGTTTTTGCTCTCGATGGTGGAATTTTGGCTGGAATTTTTTCATCATAGAAGCAACTGCACCCTTAAATTCTATAATTCCAAAATCTCAATACTCTGAAAATTTCCGATTGGTTTCGACAACCCCTTAGTCCAACGTGTCTATATTTCTAAGAAGACATCTCATAATTCTAACCACAGGCTTTTGTGGAGTAGCAAAGAAATGCTCACTTTTTCAGCAGCAGTTGGGAGATAAGGGCAAGTAGCCTACACAGAGAGAGTGGACCACACATGTAGAGGTTGTCAATCAGGGTTAGATTTTAGATGGAAGGATTAATGGGAGGTAATTCACAAAAGCAGCCTNCTTTTTCAGCAGCAGTTGGGAGATAAGGGCAAGTAGCCTACAGAGAGAGAGTGGACCACACATGTACAGGTTGTCAATCAGGGTTAGATTTTAGATGGAAGGATTAATGGGAGGTAATTCACAAAAGCAGCCAATGGTTGGATGTATGACATCCCTCCAACTAAATACGTTGGACTTTGGGGCAGTCGGACTATAATAGGAAATTTTCAGATTATTGACATTTTGGAATAGTAATCGAATATTTTTTTTTTTTTTTTTTAAGTTTAATTTTGTATCTGAAAAACAAGTTCCTCATTGCAAATTACTTGAATCACTGCTGGAGCCTGATGATGTTGAAAGAAAAAAAAAAAAAAACAACATAATTGATGATGAAAATGTATTAAAGCTGCTCTAATCACTATTTTTCTAGTAACAACAAGTAAAGACGCTACAGATAATTTACACTCGTTTCTGCATCATTTTAGCATGTTTTAATTTCTTGTTTTGGCTTAAAAGCTACATATTTCCCCTAGGAGTTAGTGGAAAGTAGAACAAAGCAAAAAAAAAAAGAAAAAAAAAAGAGTGAGCACTGGGTTTAGATTTGACTGATGTGGTATGATTCCAAATG
>JANJYP010000497.1:0-10878 GCA_024605115.1 Rastrelliger brachysoma | reverse complement strand
AAGGTCAATTGACCCCTCCGCGGTAGTTCTAGTGTTAAGAAGCTTCAGCTTTAATCTTGTTGAGTTTTATTGCTCCCTGTGGAACAGTGGCCCATATTCCTCTGATTCTCTCTGATCTTAAAATCCCTCTCTGTTCCACTCTTTGTCTCTCTGTCATGTGTTAGGTGGATGAAGGGATGAACCATTTCAGGCTGTAGAGGCAAGCTTATTCTACTAGCCATCTGGCTTCAATGAAACGGTTGCTTTCCTAGCTGAACTAGTATTCTGACATGTTAGGAGTCTGCAGGGTTTGTTTACCGGCTATAGAAAAGACCAGTCAGCAAAAACGTCTGGTTCAGAAATCCTGTTGGCCTGTCTCATTTCACACTGAATTCCTTAAGTTATAATTACAATTAGGGAATAGTAAACACTGTCTACCACAAATGATGAGGTTGCTGTCTAAGTGAAATGACAATAAATGCTTGTCTGGTATTGAAAACAGAGACACAGCATTGATGTGGACAATGTTTCTGGAAGTTTTATGAAATGTATGAGATGAGATGTTGAATTCTCAATTTCAGCAAAATTCAGAAATTATCCAGCAGTTTCAGGCCGATCCAAAGAATTTTAAAAATGTCAGATTGGTGCAGTGGTATGCGTTTTTATTCATGCAACAACAAAGTTTGAAGTCAGGGTTCATCTTAAAACAGCCTTAAATTATATCACATTCTCATCAATGTGGCAGTCTATGTAAACAAAAGATGTATAGACACACTGGTGCCAATCCATAACTTGTGTACACAAACGTCCATGGGAATGAGAACCTAAACTGTATAACAGTATATGCTCATGCACAAATATATACAAAGCCAGTTACCAACATGAACACGGGCACATACTCTTAATGCTTTTGTCAGGTTTTCAGTGTCGGTTGTGCTTTCAGTCATTACACACAGAGGCTCAGAGGTCTGTGAGCAAATACCTTGCAAAACCGACAACTCCTCCACAGTCCATGTGGATGCAATTCTTGGGTATTTAGAGCGGAAAGTCTCCACAGGGCTACTGGAGAGAAGTCGAAATTAAAACACAGCAGAGTACATCTCCTGTGCTAATTAGCAGCTAGAAGTCCCTTGTGTCCACTGTTTGACAGCGGATAGTAAACAGAGATGGCCTTTGTTGTGTCCTCTCATTGATCGGTGCTTATTGTCTGTCAGCTGGGATGTGAGGTGTCTCTGGACATGTGGGAATACAAATTTGTCCTCTTTTGGTGCTTCAAAGCACATTCATTCATTCAGCCTCTCACTGAGTCATTCACGGCTGAGTGCAGTGAAGCTTAAATGAGGTTATATTCAGAAGATCAAACCCGTCGCATCGACAAAGGGAGTAGGAAAGAAAAGGCCCTGGCACGTTGTTGTGTGGAGGACGCCTGCCTTGTTGATGAACAGTACTCAAATGACCATGAACTCTAGAGGACCTTTCTTTGATCGGGTTTGTGCAGCCATTCACCTGTCTGTGACCTTTTGACCTTTGCTCATAAACAGCTGTTTAGTTGTCAAAGCCTAGTCAATTTCTGCCAATTCACTTAAACTATACCAGGCCTCACCTTTGATCCCAATAGGCTCTCAGAGGAAAATATAGGTCTGCTTCACTGTGTGTTTCCTGCTCTGTCCCATTTACAAGAAGCCGAGAAAGCCATCCATCCATCGGCCCCGCCATCGGCCCCATAACTCAACTCTCAGCCAGGACGTCTAGCTCACTCCCACCCCTCCGTGCTTCGACTTTGGCCATGTGCTACCCTTTGTTTGTATCACATTCATTCATGCCTGTCTCCCCTCTTTCATCTCATCTGTCTTTTTCTCTGCCCATTTCTCCATCTCCATCCTCCTGATGGTGGCGGAGGTTTTGTTTGCTGTCACATTTTATCATTTTGGACTGAATANCATCCATCCATCCATCCATCCACCCATCCATCCATCTATCCACCCATCCATCCATCCTAGGGGAATTCTTTTTCGTGTTATTTTCCTCACAAACAGATTCTGGGAGAGTCATTAAAACCTTAGTAAATATTTTCCGCTCTATAAAAAGAAATTAAGTTTGGGTCTAAACTTTACGGAGAACTGTTTGAGACAGTGGAAAAGAATACAGTAAATCAGGACAACTAACAGGACACATTAGGGGTAGGTTTTTTGTTTTGTTTTTTTTTAAGATGATGCTTTACTAGTGAGTGCATTCTTCTCATTTGATGTTTGGCTGCAGACAGAGGTACCTGCCATGAATGAATAGGCTACACAGAGCAGTCCTTGTTCCTGTAAGTCTGTGCATCAGCTCTTTTTTTTTCTTCTTTTGAAACTCATATTCCTGTCAGGGGCCTCCCATATGTGCTGTGCAATGTGTGCGTTGTCAAGGAGGAAAGAGAGACTGAAAGAAAGAGAGATGGATCTTTAGGGAAGGTGCAAGCTTTCCCTCTCTTTTCACTGTCCTGCGCCCCTTTAATGCTGAGTCTGCACATTTCCCCTCCTTCAGATTGTAATGGAAAGTTCTGGAAAAGGCTGTAATGGAAGAATAACCTCAACAAATCTGACACATAAGTCCAGACACTAATTGAAAGAATGCAGTCAAGGCAGAGTGGCTGCATTGTTTTTGACACTGATTCCCAAGCAAAGAGTGGCTAATGTTACATTAGCAATTAAGATAACATAAACCTTGGCAACAAAAGGGTCAGTAAGGTGATTAATCCAAACTACTAGATAATGTTCCCCTCATGTTTAAAGTCCTTGCAGTGTATCCATTTCTCCTGTATCCTCCAATGTACCATTATACTTGCTGCCTTTGTATTGAAATTGTGACTTTAGAGGATTGTCTGCTGGAGAAATGGAGGGATTTCTCTGCCAACCTCCACTCGCAGTCCACAAACTCTGCATTCCAGCGTCTCTGCAACCCTGCTGATCATCCAGGTTCCAGCACTCAGAAAAACGTGAGCAAAAGAAACTCTTTCTATAGATTTTTTTTTCTCAAACGTTTGGAAAGCCATTTCCTTTCCCGGCATCCTTCTCATGTCAAGATGTTGGCTTTCAGGTTTTTACTGAGGTGCCCAGCCAAAGGCATGGGTCAATTTGTCTGTCAGTCAGGATAATAATAACTGCAAAGCTAATATTCCCCATATATGGAGTGATTCAAGGCTGTTCTGTACATCCTCAAAGTTTTCTGGAAATGTTGAGACATTTTAGATGGTTTCAGGAAGCTCTCCCCTTACTATGTGACACTAACTTGTTGAGGTTTCAAATGAGGCCTCATTTTGGATTGAAAATTACAGCTCAAGTAGCAAATCTTTGTAGCTTCACAAGGTTTACAGTAATACTCACAGTGTCAGCGCATGATATTAAATGTCCCATCCAAACTTTTAGGACCGCAACCCATGGAATCATGAACTCTGTATGTCAACACCAGGAGCAGTCCAAGAGCTGGAAAGTTTCCACTTCCAACAACACCCCTCATTACTGCGCTTTGTCTAACCTTTGACTTTAGCTTTACAGAAAATTAAAGGCTCCAGTATCCACTCAATATAAGTGGTCAACTCTCCAAAGGATAAGATATATTATCAGCATCAAGGTTCACTGACTCCAGTCAATAGACAGAATCAACTTAAAACTAAACAATCCCCTTATGGATGCTAAAACAGAGTATACTATTAAGAGATTTCATACCATGGTCATGCAAGTATTTGTTACTAATTGGCTGGTGGGTGTTAACTTGAAGTAGCTACTGTGCTTTATACTACAATATAGATGAAATCAGCTGTGCAGGGCTGACTATACTGATTTTATATAACCCAACCTGTCAAAACAGTTGTACTATGTCTTCTGTGGCTTTAAGGGAGCTTTGTCAATGTTCCTGCCAAAATATCCATGATGATGTCAGCAGGGTTATCTTGGCTTGGGCTTATGAACTACAAATATGTCACAGACAACATGAGCTATTGAGTTGCATTGTAGGATCTGCTGGATCCAGCATCACTTTAACTATATTAGGTAAAAAAGGGAAATTCTTTTTCTTCTCTGTCTATGTCCATTCTTCCAACTCAACTCTGATGTGTACTGACAGGTGTATGTCTTTCATGGTCAAAATATGCAATATCTAATTCTCTGATTTGACTTAAGGATTAAAAATGAGGTAGAGGTGAAGCAGAGTTCATCTACTGCCACAGGAAATAGTTTGAAACATGACCCATGAAGAACACAAGCCAAAACATGTTGGTCTGACAATAAAGTTGCTCTCGATACTACAAGCACTGCTAAGGTTTTGACCTCTACTGGGGGGAAACAAAGGTCAGGATTAGGGTTACATACTCCAATACCCAGCACACATCTAGTGACCTTTTGGTGAATAGCTGCATTTTGAAACCTATTTTAAAGTATCAGTTTATTATATTTTGTACAAATCAAAAACATATACAATAGTAAAAGGGGAAAAAGAAAACAGCATAATGATGCAGCAGCATCAAGCAGTCATTAAGTGAAAATTTGTGCCTCATAGTCTTTTAATATTTGCCCCATAGGTCCTGGATTTAATTTTCACAGTTGATTTTAACAAGGCCTAAATTTGGAAACCTAATGGACCACTATTATGATTGCCTGTATATGGTGGAGATCTAATGGAAATCTGTGGCAGACACTGGACTGGTTACCCTCCCAGTTCTGCTGGAAAGAAACAGGCGGGACCATATGACTCCAGTTATCTCAAACTCTCAGTTCATGAAAGGAGAACTTTCAATTCACATTCATGAACATGATGGGTTTATTTCAAACAGCACTCAAAGAAAATACACAGAAGGAAGTGTGTTATGGACTAAATGCCCTCTTCTCTCTTGCAAAGAAAACGGTGGTCAGATTCTTGGTTTGTGGGCATCTGTGTATGTACATGTAGGCATGTGCATACACGTGCATGTCTGTGTGTCTGCACATTACTGAGTTGTAATTGATGGAATATTTTTAATAATGGAATAAGTTTCTCAATTTAGGCTCCAGTACAGCATATGAGTACAATGGTAGGATAAAGTTAGATTTTATGGTCACTGACATCACAAATTTCAGCTTAACTGACTAAAACACAGTAACTGAACCTCATGATCGGCATTACCTGCAATATTAACACGTTTTTACAGGGAGCCCATCACTCATTTTTGTTTGCTCATAACATTCAATGACCATAGCTAACCAAACATGCTGTTTGACAGAGTCAGGTTTGAACCAAAAACTTACCAAGAACCATTCTACAACTGATAAAACAGGTAATCAGTGGACAGTGATTCAGGAGACAGTGTTGCAAGGTATTTGATCAATTCATTATCCACAATTTTAATCATTTACACAGAAAAAAATAGATAAATAACAGAGTGCATACATTGTTATAGTGCATAGAACCGCACTGTAAAAAATGTCCGATAAATACATATTTTTGCTCAGAAAAGGTGAAGTGGTGATTTCCATTTGCTATTTCATAATTTAAACTAACTTCTCTTTTGCTGAGACTTGGTCAGCTGGACATGAGTCGCAATGCTGCGGTCACTAGGATACTAGAGGGTGTTTCTCCACACACCCACCACCGGAAAGTGTGAAACAATGACTGGAAGAGTGGAACTGCTTTCTATTATTGACCAGGGAGTTGAATCACACCGCAGCCTACATTACTTCCCCTTTTGTTTCCCGATGAGCCATGGAGTCATTAAAAAACTTCATCATCGACATCAAAAAACCCCTTTCCTGTTCCTAGCTGAGGTTACGTAACTCTGTCCAATATATCCCTTGGGAAGGAAGAGTGATGTACAGGTGTGATGAGCGCCACACTGGCGTCACCGATGATATCAGAGGGGAAACTGTGGTTGGATGATCATGCAATTTCAGAAGAAAAGGGTTTTTTCCCCTCTTACTGGTGTTGAGAGATGATTTTGAGTAGACATAAGTATGTCACTTGGAAAGTTGGCACAGTAACTACTTTAGGATTTCCCCTTTTCTCTGTATTCTCTCAAAAGGATACAATTTTTAGCTATTTTTAGGACATTAATAATTTTTTCTTATGAACTGAAATGTTATATGAATCCTGGGGTTAAATATTGGTCAAGATGAATTAAAGTATGTTTTATTCTGTGTGAGTGATTGTCAAAAGTAGTCGTTTTACTCCACTTTTTTTACTGCTTTGCTGTGAAAAGCAGCATGGTCAGTCTTACATTTTAGTTTTCTCTAAGCACTGTAAAGCTGGAAATATGCTTTTGATAGTAGCTGCAACTCTTAATTACTTCAAGAAATCTTGGAGTATCCGCAATAAAACTCACTCTCTCTCCCCTCTTTATCTCCCCGCCTCATGCTCTTGTTGTCTCTAAAGGGTAGAGTGGTTAGGTGACTCCATTAGCATTCTGACTTTCCCTGGGAAATGGTCTCATAAACAGCTGGGAGTCACAGCAGGGACTGGGCACACAATACACAGTGTGTGTGTGTGTGTGTGTGTGTGTGTGTGTGTGTGTGTGTGTGTGTGTGTGTGTGTGTGTGTGTGTGAGAAACTGTGACTTCATATGCCATGATAAAATAAAGGCTTACTACTCTGTTACACACCAATCTACATACGTCACACTAAACAGACCGATAGTGAGTCACCTTCATTAATTTGGTAACAAGGCACGGTTGAATGCTTGCCGTAATGTTGTTTTCATTGTTGAGGCACCCAAAAGGTGAACATCAGGGCAGTTAGCATCACTCGGCACAATTTGTGATGTAATTAGAGCACAATTCATGTGAAGCTGGTCCTGAGTCACAACAAAAAGAACATCTTAAAAGCAATGTGACATTTTCCTTATTAAATACCCACGTCATAAAGGTAATGATCTACCCGAAAAACTGTTGGGTGCCTGGTTAACAACTTTCATTGTTCTGTACCACACAGTGGGATTTGTGTGAATAAAACCTAGAAAGGCTGTGATTTGTTGGACTGAGTTAAGAGAGTTGAGTCTTTCATCCTTTTTTCTCTCCCTATTGTCACAGCTGGGTTAGTGGAAATATCTGTCAGTGTTAAGCCATGTGTCCATATTAAAAAGAGCAATGCTCTTAAATGCTCAGGACTGAAAACACTGATCCAAATATTTATTAGCCTTCTTTTATTGTACTCTCCAACTCTGCTGCTGCAAGACATCTCAAGATACAGTATACCAGACTAGTGTTCTTAAGACTTACATACATATTGTTCAATTCCACACCTCATAATTTATATCCAGTGCCAACATTTCAGTACCAATGTGTCTCAAAGTATATGGTAAGATACAGGTGTGGAGGTCAGGGTAATGGAGAGCAGTGCACAAGTTTCTTTACAGATACAGACCCCAACTACGATCTTTCCCTAACTGTATCTATACCATGGTTGCCATATTGATATTGAACATTAAAAAATATATATATCAATGAATGTAATCCAGCATTTTTGAAGTTGTGTAAGTATTAGTGTTATTGTCTGCAGATATTAATCCCAATTCTTAAACAGTCTTGGTATGATTATTGCAGATTTAAGGGAAACTGTTGAGCAACGCATGTCTTTGACCAACATTTCCTCGGTGTATTTCATTTTAGCAAAAACATTTTAAACACTACGTCACTGTGGCAATCGTGATTTACAACTTGGCGATGACTGATGAAGTTTTGATACCAATCGAGCCGTTTCTTCGAAAACCAAACAGACCTTTAACACTTGAATAACACAATATTTGGGGTTAGATGGAAGTTAAAGATTTATGAAGCCAAGTATTCATTCAGATAGAAACTAACTGGGCAAGAGTGGTGACAGCTTACCCTTAGACTTGGCATCCTTAGTGATGGATGTGTTGCCAGGGTCAACAGCAAACACTCTAGCATGCTATTTGAGACATAGTTCCTTCTTATGTAATGAGCTGTTTTTAAGGAAGTGGCTCCTGTTTAGTCATATTGCTTGAATCCTCCAGTTAAGACTAAAAAAAAAAACTTACTGCTTGTAAAAGCAAAATATAATTTGAATTCTCAAAGAAAAATATTAGAATACATAATCTAATGGAAAAAAAAAGATTGTACGATGTGGAATTTGTGTTAGAGTGTTAACTTAAAAGTACATGACCCTGCATCAACTATAGACAGTGACAGGTGGCAGGAACTTTAAATCACATCTGGTGAGACTGAAACGGACATGTAGTGGACACTAAGTAGCTGCTCAGCTCATCTTCTGACACGTGAAGCTTCAGCGTCCTTTTCCCATGTGTCTAATGGTCTGGCTGCGAGTTTCACATTCCTTTCCTCTCCCTCTGTTCCTAAAGTGTCCACTGCCTCAGGGTTGTGGTTACATAATCAGTGCTTAAGTATATCTCTACGACATATTTACCTGAAACGGCTTGACCCCTGCTTGAGACTGGGCAGCAGCGTAGATGACTTGAGGGCTGCTTTTCATGCAAACATATCAGTAATCAGTACTTTTTTTTGCAGCCCATCAAACAAAAATGCCTGACTTCTGAAAAAAAAAAAAAAAAAGCTTGCTGACACAGCTCTGCTCTTACGCGCTTTTTATTCAATTAATAAAATAGGAATGTATCCCTACACTGTGTGGAAGTATGTTTGTTCAGCTTTTCGGCAATGGACGAGCCTGTTGAGGCCTTAACGCAACACTGGTTTAGTTAATTAGGGGCCAGCAGCTCCCACTGACAGTTACACTCAGTTTGGCTTTATTACCCTCACACATACCAAGAAGAGGGAAGTGACCTCTGGTAGGCTGCTGGGCACCATAAGACTGAATGCTGTTTGAATTTCTCTCTTATTGTTCCAGCACATTGTCATCAAGCTGGGTAATATTCACCCTTATTGTACCTGGAATGAGGCAATTCACATGCTTCAGTAGGGTTTGGCAAGTGTTGATACATTTGAACAAGGTTGTTTGCTTTTAAATTGTGGAAATTATGCTTAATTGTTGGTGTTTAAGTTGTTTGAAAAAAAGGAGACTATTATAAAACAACACATTTATTGACTTGTTATGATAGATATGTTTTGCAGTGCAAGATATAGCACTGGGCAGAACTCCTCATCCTTTCTCATGCTTCAAATTATGCGAGGTATTTGGAAAAAGGAACTAAAATGTGTCCCCAGTGGATCCTGAGTGCGCAAGGGTATAAACTCTCGCTTAGGAAAAACACTGAAGATATGTCATTAAAATCTGAGAGAAAGCACAACAGATGGAAGAGACAAGTTATTACCATGAGGGAGAGACAGAGTTAAATGACTCCGTAACTCACTCTAGTCTGCTCTCTCTTCCCGTAATGAATGTCTTCTCGTGAGTAGCGTCGGTATAATCCTCCCCTCAGTCAGCGGCCCACACGATAGCCATCTAAACACGGCAAGTCCCAGAGATCGCATGCTTAGATAATTACTGTGTAAATCATGCCAATCAATTACCCAAGTAAGGGAGGTAAGGAAAACAGTCAAAGAGAGTCTGATGAGGCCCGTGCTGAAAAACAAGTCTGGTGGCACACACACACACACACACATCCATGAATATAGCACTGGCACACACATGCAAAAATACAAAAAGATAGCCTCGTCTGTCCAGGCACATGCATGGTTTGCCAAATCCCACGTGCAGACCTGAGACACCATCACTCATACTCCGTTTGGGATGTCAAAAAGGTGTACATGCACATTAAACTGTCTCATTTAATGGCATAATGAATGGGGGTCGACCTTGAAGACACAAGGTTAAGTGACTCATAGGTTCACACACAGTATGAGCAGTGTAATTTTGTGTATTTGTCAATGTCTTAAGAACGTGTGATGTTTGTGTCTATGCATGCTTCTGTGTGTAAAGTGTGTGTATTTCATGCGCAGGTGTGTGCACACTCAAGTAGGCATAAGTGTGACATCACCGCGCCTGCATGTTTTGGCGTTTACCAACTTTTTCGTATCACTACCGTCCCCTACTGGAATGCTTGCTCCAATATAAAAATCACTGCTCATCCCCTGTGTGTAAACAGAGTTATGTAATTGTACCGCTGCTGATGATAAATGGGCAGAGGTAGCGATGGGAATCACACACACTAGTCGACGTCAGCACAGACTGAGAAACCCCAGCGTCAGGCCTCTCACCATAAATCAGCGCGTGTATGTGTGTGTGTGTACGCGCGTGTGTGTGTGTGTGCGTATATTTTTGTTTACTTTTGGGGACCTTTTCCAATTTTCCAATATATACACCAATCTTGTTGGGACCAGTAGTCCTTGTGAGGATCAAAACTCAGTCCTGATGAGGCAATTTTCTGAAGTCCTGGCAAAAGTTAGAGGAAAATTATGAATTGAAATTAGGTTACTATTAGAGGTAGGTATGAATTGGTTATGGTTGAGATTGGGTTAGGCCTTGAGTTAGAATGTACACAATCAATAGAAGTCAGTGCAATGTCCTAGCAAGTATAGCTGTGCATGTGGGGATGTTTGTGTGTGTGTGTGACAGACATAGTGCTAAGGAATGAAAACAGATGGAGTGGCTGTACGGGCCAAAGAGGACAACTAGGCATATAAACCACAGATTGGTATAAAACAAGAATAAATAAGACAGTGCGAGGCCAAGGACTGACGTATACTTGACCAGACAAGTACGAATACAGTTAACGTCAGTGATGAAGCGATCCGCTCCAGAGGGATTTTTCACATTTAATTCCTCTGTGATTAATTTCTCTCTGCTGCTCCAGAGATCTTTGTGGTTTATCTCACTTAACTGTACATTTAGCAGGCGTCTCACAATCTCTGAGATGCGCACTGAAGCTAACAGATAGTTGGCTTGTGGTCAGATTGTTACACACACTCAGCACATCTCCATGCTCCCCAAGCCAGATATTTAATCTTGGCAAAGGGA
>JANJYP010000485.1:0-11679 GCA_024605115.1 Rastrelliger brachysoma | reverse complement strand
ATTAGTAGAGAAGACTCAGAAAACCAGCAAATGCTTACATGTGAGGGTTGGAACCACTTGTTTTGATACAATACTTATTATAATTGTACATACATTTATTAATAAGGCTGGTGTTAATCTATGTTAAATCCAATGAAAAGACCAAAAGCAATGTATCAGTCCTTCTCTCAATGCCTTCTAACTTTTACCGTTCTCTGTGGTTGAAAACATATTATAAATCTTCAAAAAAAAAAAGAACCTGTCATAAATATATCGTTTCATTTTTTTTTTTTTTTTTAAAGAAGCCTCAGTAAATGTCCTAAAACAGCTGGGTAGTGTAGCTTTTAGAAAACATTACCCAAACAGGGAGTAAATAGAGCGTTTGTCTGGGACTATTTTCAGCAGTGGATGAATACACATTTGGCGCTCCGGAGAGGATTTTAGCAGCAGGACAGTGTTTGTGGGATTTGTGAGGATAAACGACAGTGTTTGCCTTCATGGAAATGATAATGTGAACATGTCAGCCAGTGAAACAGTGTGACTCATTTTTAGAACATTCATACATTATTAGTTTTTGATGTTAAATCACCTGATTCCTTTTAAATTACTAGTCTAGTTGTTATAGTAGTCCCTTAATATTCACATTTGTGTGTCAACAAATCTTACTGACTTTGCAACTGAATCCTCAAGGTAAAGTGAAGACTGTTTGAAAAGGGGTTGTTGAACATGATAAATGTTCGGGTACACACACGCACACATACATCATACATCTTCTCTTCTCCAGTGGTTAAGATTTCCATTCCTTCGCCGTATTGCAAATTTTTTTTTCTACATTTTTCAGGTTGTGTGCGGCCCAAACACACAAACAAACAGTCACAGCTAAACAAACAAACACAGACACCAGAGTAGCGACATTCAGCTGCGTCGAAAAACCCCAATAAGGATCTCTGAGAAATCAAAAAACATTTCCAGCGTCTGTCAGGCTGTAATTCTTCACCACAGACACACAAACACACACACACTCCACATTTCCGAGCTGAAATAAACCTAAGGTGCCAGTCATGTTCAACAAAAGAAAAAGCGAGTCAAAATACTGAGAGGAGGTGCTGCATAATTTTTTTTTCTTGCCTCCCTCTTCAGTCATTAACACATCTAGTTCAAGGACACGTTTTCCCCCAGAAGGGTTTCACAACCTCTTTGCGCCTCGTCTGTGATGTGAGGTTTTTTTCCCTTTCCCCCTTCCGCCGAGTAAAAAACATAGAAAGTTTGTTTCATTCAAAAAAAAAAAAAAACTACGAGAACTAGGGGAAAGTTGAGATGATAATGAAAGTAGCTGCATTCACTGCTTATGCACCCCAGAAGTCCAACACAACCTGAATCAATATAAACAGTTGAGAGAATGAGGTGCATTTCTCCGAGCCAGCATTTTTTTTTTACCCCACTTCCTGCATTGAAAATTTCTGCTCTTGTTCAATATTGCAGACATCGCCTTGACACCATTCGTCTGTCAGTGCTGTCAAACACTGGTTCCTGCTGGCTCCTGACACAGAGGGACACTTTGAGATTAATTTGTCAGCCCCAACTTCTCTGTCTATCACTGCTGCCTCACTCCCACACTCCTGCCTCAGCTGACCGACTCTATTTTTCTTATTCCATCTCTTTAGGTAAATTATTACCACTCGCATGAGTAGAAGCACCACCAGCCACACAGCTTACTTCCTCTTAAGTTCAAATAATGGCAGGGACCTTTGACTTAAATAATCCTATTGACAATGAACATAATCCACAGGATTATGTGCTTTGCATAGATATCCTGAACAACTCTAAAGCTAGCTCTGAAAAGACCTTGCATGCACTTCTTTACAGACTGCGACTCTACGTGAGCAGGATATAGTAGAAAATGGAGAAATTTGCCTTGAATCAATTAAAAATGTATAATTCATTAGATTTTATGGCATAATCTAATAAGAAAAAGAACATTTTGGGTTTTGGGTCTTTTGAAAAATGTGTCACTATATCTGACATTTTAGACACCAGTTTATCAATGAATCAAGAAATTAATTCAGATTAATCAATAATTTAAAAAGAAGTTAGTTACAGCTTTGGAATCAATTTCCAAAGCTGTTTTTTTTCAAAATTTCAACTCTCGCTTTTATAAGCTGTCATATCACCATTGTTTCATACTGAGGCTAATATTAGTCTTTGATTAAAAAAACAAAACACATATTCGCCAGTCAATGTCATCCGCAACTGATATTTAGAAACAAATTAGGTTTGCCGATTGCATATTTATTGTCTATTTGAAACCCATCATCATAGTTAAGACTAATGAGATATGACACAACCAGCTATGTGAAGGCTTTATTATAAAAATGATAATTTTGTTAAATTGGGGGTGACTGCAGGATTTAATTGTCCGTGATGGTCTGAATGAAGAGGATAAATCTGGAGAGGTCAAATTAAATACTCTAAATGGTCGAATTGACAAAGGTAGTCACATACCAGCTTTAAAGGCGCAAGTGGGGGTTTTTTTTGTCTCACAAGGGGGCAATAAAACCAGCAATAAACAGTTGAAAAAGGAGCTAAAAGAGTAAAAATTGGAAGTCCAACTCTAAACGAATGCTAATGTTGCTACACACCTAATTGTATAGAATGTTCACCGCATAAACTTCATCAGTGATACTATGTTTACAGCTTGTTTCTGTGAAAAAAATCAATAACTGCAGGTTAAGGAAAGTCAGAAAAGTCTAAGAGGCTGATGAGAACAACACATTATTACATGCATGTGCACTCTGACTGGTGTAGTGTGGGAACAGGGAGGTGTAGGAGGGGTAGGATGACCTACATGGTGTCGCTTTTGTTTTCCACCAGGTTGATGTCTCCAGGCTGCAGCTCGGGGATCCACCTCTCCAGCTCTTCGATCCAGGGATATTTGAGGGACGAGGGCACCACCACCAGGAGAGGCCACTCCTGCCTGAAGGCGTACGCCACTGCGATGGCCTGAACCGTCTTCCCGAGACCCATCTGGACCGGCCAAATCAACACAACGGCGAAAGAGGAGGGGGAGGGTGAGGCGGGGGTAGAAAAACAAGTCAATCGGGCACCGACTCGGCGGTAAATTGCATATGACGGCCGAGCTGATGTGAGGCCCAAGAGTAATAAGGTCTCAGAATGATTCTTGTGTCAAAACCGATTAGGCACGTGGGAGCTCTACGTGGGGTTGACAAATTAATTTGGAAGGCATGCAGCACAGTACCAGGTTCATATTTTTTTTTTGGGAGGGAAAATAGATTTCCCGAGCCAGCTTTTTGTGTGCGCTTACCTCATCGGCGATCATACACCTGTAAAACAAAAAGAAAAGAGAGAAAACTTTTATTTTCAGAGTAGGAGGTTGTTTTGTAGAGCTGACAAGCAAGCAATAAAACCGGTTAACTATAAAAAGACAGACTTTATGGTTTATACGAAAAGACACAACACACTACCCATTGACATGTAGGAGGAATAACGGCTTCATTGGAGCTCCCGCGGCGCAAAGGTACTACAAAAGTTTCAGACATTTCAGCGCTCGTTGAAGGAGTCATATGTGAAAAACCTCAATCATAACACCGACTTCTGGACACAGTTAAAGCCCATAACGTCTCCAGGCACCACTGGCCACCGCAGACTCAATCCGCTATCTCACATTTCACAGGTCTGTCACTCATAATTTAGGAATGCACCGGTGCTTAGTTTGAGTTTGAGTGCTGCTGTCTCTATTTAATATTTATGCGCTTGTTCCTTTTGGATATTTCTGTCTGATGTAATAGAGAAGATTCGGACAGAAAGTTTTCGAGATGATGCAGAATCTGACCAGAATATCAAGTCAATAACATGTTTAGAGGTCAAAATAGTGTATTTATAGAGTGAAGTGAGTGGTCAGTAATGTTTTTTGGTTTTTTTTGAGTTATTCATGTGTTTTTTTTTGTATTTAGGTGTAGTGATGTGGGTATTTGTTTTTCAGCACTCATACACGAGGGGATTTCAGATTTTCTTGTTCAATCTCATGTTATATCTTTTAACCTCTCTTTGGTTTAATGTCTTGGGGATCCTGTTGCAAATATGCAATCTCACTTCAACATGTTATCACTTTAGCATCATATTTTTTTTCAATCACAATCATCTGAGACCAATGATAGAAATAAAACTGAACTTTGCCGCAGAACAAGACAGAGCTGAACGTCTTCCAGCCATCTGCGCCTCCGTATTTTTTTCTTTTTTCTTCTTTTTGTTTTTTATAGAAGAATGGCACAATGTTACATTTCTATTTTCGCCAACATTGTTTGAAAAAAAACAAAACGTGGCCTTGTTGTTTCAAACAAACTTTCTTGGCGTTCCCGACGGACAAGATCGTACCGGGAGGGGGGGGGGTGTTCCATGATTACGTCGGGTACGAGCGCCCACGTCGCGGCAAATCCAACGCTCTATGTAGTCTTGATAGCTGATGTCATTTACCATGCGAGAACACCAAACATTTACTCCCTTCAGCTAAAAATGTGAGTAATTGCTGTGACATTTTTTTCTGCGTCTCATCATTGTAGAAGTGAATAAGAAGCAGTAGGGAAAGTAAAACTAGGATAAAAAGTACCAGCTCACCTCTTTTGGCTGCCTCTTTAACTCTGATTTGATATGTTTTCAGCCACATAACGGCCAGCTAGTTTTCTCTTTTTACATTCGACATTATAATGAACAATGAAGGCATTCCTGAGCCAAAGTTATCCCAGGTTACAAAAAGTGTAGATGGATCAACCTCTGCTTCTCTCTGCCCAGTGGGGTTCGGGCCTATTGTCATGACCTTGCTTTATTCATAAAAGCTTCCAACATCATGTCAGACCAAGCAGAGCAAACAGAGCAGCTCTGAATACCTCAGACTCGGTCTCTCATTATTCTTTCTCCTCCTCCCTCTCCTCCTCCTCCACCTCCTCCTCCTCCATCCCCCCTCCTGCCCCCCATCTCCGCCCCATTTCTCTCTTTCAACTGAGGAACATGATTAATGTGCACCTTGCCACTGGTGGTTTTTCTAATTGCCAGCACACCGGCCCAGTCAGCGCAATGCACACACACACACACACACACACACACACACACACACACACACAGGCACACACACGCATGAGGTGGGGATTGTGTGTAAAAATGCACACAAAGACATGCAAAAAATTCCTAACACACACACAAGGGTGAACAAAAGGAAGCGTTCACACAAATGCAAACACATGTAAACGCGCGCATACACATGCATATATATGTGCTCACGCATACATCCGCCCACGTACACACACACACACACGCACGCATGCACCCACGCTCAAAGACCGGGGGGAGGGAATGCGGCTGGGGCAGGTGCTTGCCATTTCTCAACACATTAATCATCCTCCTTTAAATAACCTGAATGTCGTCTTGACGGTTTGAGACTGCGAAGATGCTGCAAGCACCCGTTGCCTGACGACGGCACGGGCCCCCGTCGCCGCATCTTTTCTAATGTTATCTCCGAAACCCACAAGGCCCCAAAGTGTCAGGAAATGGGCTCCCCCTACCTCCCAAGCCAGCTCCAATGATTTGATGGGTTTGACCTCTGCGCGGTGATGTGTTGTGTGGCCTCAGCGTATGACCCCAATCTTCCAAGCCCCTGTTAAAGGTTCTCTTGTGGAGGACTGAAAGTGTAGTGCACCGCGGTCAGTGGAAAAAGGCTACACAGAGGTTGGACGCAGTACAAAAAGGCTGGCCTCAAAGGGTGCTTCAGTATACCACGCTCTGACCCAGCAGCATCTCACATACAGTTACGGGTTCAGAGTGCAGGTTTGCTGTATACTGTCAGTGAACTTCATATCAAAACAGAGTATCTAGTAGTGGAAAAGGTTCAGGTAAGAGGTTTTATTTCACAGGAAGAGGTTTCAATAGTGTGTGTGACTATAAAAATGAAAACTTTAAACCTGAGCTATATGAACCCTTTCACAATATATCTCTTAGATATTATGTCAGTGGAGGAAAGATGGTACTAACATCCAACTTTCTGCAAGATGTTTCATTTAAGGTTTCTTTTTCTTTATCTGAACAAATACAAAAGGAGTTCATCCATTCATTTTTCCATACTGCTTATCCTGTAGAGGGTTGTGGTGGTCATCCTGTCCATCACAGAGTAGTACTATTCACTCTCACATTTACACCTACAGGCAATTTATAAACCTGCGCTGCATGTGTTCAGTCTGTGAGAGGAAGCCGAGGAAGCAGGAATACCTGGGAGGAACCCATGCAGGCACAAGGAAAACATGCAAACTCATCACAGAAGAGCCTCAGCTGGTCAGCAGGTTGAACCTTCTACCTTCTTGCCTTGAGGTAACAGTGCTAACCACAGCACCACTATGTTGCCATATAAATTTTGCAGTATGCCCTAAATATATTTTTTAGTATAACACACACATTTTTTAAATGTAAAAATGATCATAGAATGATTTGTCTAAGTATATTTAGTGCTTGCCAGACTTTGACACTCGCTACAAACTGTTTTTTCATCCTCCCTTTTTCCCATCTAAACACCAGTGGTTCCTGAACTGCGGTACCTTAAATGAGAAGCCAAGATTTTTCACAGCACTACAACTACATTTCTATATCATTTAACTATATCTAAACAGAAGAAATAATCAATAGGCATGAAAGTAACCCAGTTAAAATGCAATGACCTGTTAAATATATACAGTAGTCGAGTTGCAGCTAAGAATAGCGACAATAGCTCATGGTTGGCTTTGTTGCCATAGAAATAAACATTATCTTCCTTTTTGCAGTTTAAAAGGTTGATTTCCTAAGGAACAAAACACACCCTTGTACATTTCAGCACATTAAGAGGGTTTGAAGCCACAGCCTTAACGTAGTTCAGTGTGACCAGGCTCTTATTTTAGCTAGCATGGGGGCAGCTGTAGCTCAGGAGCAGATCGCCCACTAATTGGAAGATCTGCAGTTTGATCCCGCGCTCCTTCAGTGTGTATCCTTAGGCAAGATACTAAACCCCAAACCCCTGCTAATGGCTGCACTAGTAGTGTATGAGTGTGTGTGTGTGTGTGTGTGTGTGTGTGTGTGTGTGTGTGTGTGTGTGTGTGTGTGTGTGAAAAGGTGAATGTTGATATGTTTAAAAAGTGCTTTAACTGGTTAGAAGAGTAGAAAGATGCTTTTTAAAGGCAATCAAAGGCAATTAATCAATTAATTAATCAATTAATCAATTAATTAATCAATTAATCCATCAGAATCAATTAATCAGTTAGAATAACTATAACTAAATACTGCTGTATATCTATGCTACATACTATGCTAATATGTTAATTAATGTTAGTTTTACTATAGCTAAATATTTCTTTATATATGGTATGCTAATATATCTATGCAATAGTCCGTTTACACTCTTTCTTTACTTTAGCTTGAGTGTTAGCACGTATCAGATTAGCATTTCATCCTTTATCACAAAAGTAAAACAAAAAGGACAGTATTTTTATCCAAATGTTCAATTGCGACATGCTAGTACAGACAAAGAAGAGCATTAAAAGTCAGCAAACTCCTTCAGCTACATCACTGAGACAGAAACATTTCTCTAAAGTTTGCTAACAATAGCTTAAATTAGCCACCATAAGCTGCTGCTCACACTAGACACAGTAAAAGCCCCCTTTCGTGTATTAAAGTGAGCAGTGGTGTGTGATATTACTTCTGAATTCAGCTTTTCCTTTGTGAAGAGAATGAATGTGGTATTTCTTCTTTCAAACGCTGAATAATAGCGAGTTATTCAGCTCATAAGAGTTTAAAGACATTTCTTACACACAGGTTAACTGTTGCAACTCGGTTTTAATGATTACTTGCATCATTCATAATGTGGGTGTACTACACTTGATGCTTTCTTTAGCTATGTTTTATCATAGTTCATGCTCCCACTGTGTCAGTTACAGCAGTGCGAACATAAAGATGTATGAATGGAACTTGTGTTTGGCTTTAATGATGCATTTGCTCTGAAAAATTTGCTTCCTTTTTTAAATGATGAACATATTTTTTTTAGGTTATAATTTTGTTAAATGTGTTTCCTAGCAGCATATTTTCTCCTCTAACACACAGACTGGCACAGCAGGATATTAAGTTGTTTACCATGCATAGTCACTTTAGTTTCCTATAAAACCTCTTCTTTACATCCTGGATGGATACTGTCTAAATACTGTAAAGTTAGCCACCAGGACTACAGGTATAATTTCATTTTTCATGATGTATAATCTCCTGCTGTCCTCACTTTAGAAAAAATATAAAACTCTGAAGATGAAGGCGAGACATTCATCGTTTTTAAATTGAACTCTACCCAGTGACTCAACTCTGATTGCTGCTCATGTTCATGTGATTTGTTTTGCACGCAGACTGCTGTACTTCAGTGGTGACATGAAAATGATCTGAAATAACTAAGGTGTTCTGAGCATTGTGAGTGCACTGAATATACTTTAGTTTTATTTAAAGGGGCACTACACTGATATGATATTTGATGGGCAGATCAGTGTACTAGTCAAAATGAATTGGAATAATTTTGGTGACTTATCATTTAACATACTTTGTTAAAATAAGGTGATGAACATGGTATACATTATGCCTGCTTATCAGTATGGTAGCATTCTCCTAATTGTTAACAGACAGCCTGCATTGTGAATCAGAGGCATTGAGTTTAACAAACATCAGCACATATTTGTTAGGAATGGTTGTATAAAAAAAAAAAAACTATTGTGTCCCATTATGGAAGAATGTATGAAATGTAGGATCTAGTAGTTTTGGAGATTGGCTCCTTTTTTTTAAGAAGTCTATCACAAGTCTCTCAACCTAATGGAAATTTAATCACGTAGTACCCACGAATCAGACTGAATCAATGACATCAAATAAACCATTAAAGGGCNGAAGTCTATCACAAGTCTCTCAACCTAATGGAAATTTAATCATGTAGTACCCACGAATCAGACTGAATCAATGACATCAAATAAACCGTTAAAGGGGCTTGAATACTTATCATCTCATCTGCTTCTTACTTTGAGGAATACGGTTTTACATTAAGACATTTTATGCCAAGGTTGGGAAGAGTTTTGGTTATTTCATGAGAGAGATTTTTGTATTTTGGTCTTGTCAGTGGTGGGGTTCGTTGAAGAAAGCACCCACTTCTGAGCATCAATCAAGTCCTTATTTTAAGTAGATTAGCTGTGTTTTTGAACGATAAACTAAACTTAAAATTTCTAAACTATTTCTTATTTATGCTTTGAGGGAAATAGCCTACTCAAGATTTACAACCAGACTTCCAGGAGCTTTATTACTTTGCTCTCTGAGTGATGCCCACCAAGCTTCCCTTATATGTTGTCACTCATTGCACTGTATCTCATTTATCTTTCATGGACGGGCTTTTACAAGGTACTATAACTCCCACTGCGCCGCTGAAAAGTCCGAATGATTTTTATGGGGACCGCTCAGCATGTTGTCTCTATATTATGAACAATAGATATGAGCCTGTGCAAATGTGAGCATAAAAACATCAACTTGTATGCCAACAGAAAACAAACTCTCTCCATTCTGGATTCTTCTCTTAGTAATTTGACCATCACAGCGAGACAGAACAAAGTCTGCTTAAGGATCCCTACTTCACATCAGCAGAGCAGTCCCCCCTTTTTTTTTTTTTTTTTTTCAATAAAAGAACAGGCAGTCACTAACAATAATATTGGGGACAAGTCAGAGCGTGGTGGATATGCACTGCATCACATCACAATCAGCACCTTAATGGAAGTGACCAAGAGGTTTTAATGGATGTACTTTTACTCTAAATTGATGGCTTTTTTTTTTTTTTTTTTGCATTATCGTGGTAGGCTCATTCAGCATACTACAATTTACCAGTACATCCTGGGTAATTTTTTACATTTTAGCTGAATGCGTCTAAATGTAAGCTCTCAAATGGCAAACTTCCGCTCAACTTTCCAAAAACAATACAATCAACCACATCTCATGGGTTTTTATTGTCGCTCTGTACCACAGCTTTCCCACATTATCCCTCATCTAACCCTATAAAATTCACTCACCCTCCTACACAGACCAATACAGTGGGCTCCATAAGTATTTGAATTGCAACAACATTTGATGTTTCAGTTCAGTACTCTTGATGCTCTGGATGTGAAAAGACACACTGCCTATGAGATTTAAAGGAAAAATCCGCCCACGTATCCTCCTACACTGTTAGATATCCAGCATCAGTGATGTTCAGTGCATTGCAGGAGTTATTTTATAATAAAGAGCTGCTATTTACTTTTTTTTTTTCTCCTCCTGCCAACCTGCCTTGTCTATTTCCACTTCAAATATACCGGCATCCTACTGTACATTTCCCAGATTTTCTTTTCTTTTTTTTTTAAAACTTTCCTTCCACAAAAATTCAATAAGTCTACAGCTGCATTGCAATCTGTAGGTAAAAAAGTATTGTTTCTGCCTCTTCACTGAGAATCTGTTGAATATCAGTGTGATAAAGACTTAATTCGAGGCTCTTTCCAAGAATATTGAATGAACAAATGAAAAACTGCAGGGCGCCTCCAATTCAGATAGAAATAGAAAGATAATGGCGGTCGATGATGATCGTTTTTAGCTTGTAATCATCCCCGCTGTCTGCCTTTGTGTGAACACACTCACTTTTAGATATGTTGAGCAGGTTTAAAACACGTTCCAATTCTTAGTCACTGTATCATCTCACATAACTGCTTTGGTACTGTACAGTTTAACGGCTAGGATGTTTAGAGGATGGCTTCCTATAATTGCTTTAAAGCTAATACATGACAATAGACATATAACAAATATGGCATGGTTGCNGTATCATCTCACATAACTGCTTTGGTACTGTACAGTTTAACGACTAGGATGTTTAGAGGATGGCTTCCTATAATTGCTTTAAAGCTAATACATGACAATAGACATATAACAAATATGGCATGGTTGTAATCAAGAGGAGTATGTTGTTTGTGCTTTTATTTATAATTAGAGGGATCATTGCAAAAAAATGTGTGTTTATGTATGTTCTGTATGTAAAATTACCAGCTGATATGTCAATATGAGTATCTGCCCCAAAGGTATCAGCTCTACAGAATTTTCAATCGATTCTCCCAAGTCAAGAAAGGTTATGCTAGAATAAATAAACAGTCTGATCTTACATTTCTCCTTCACACCCAATCTGACCTGTTCAGTAGAGGCAAGGTTTCAATCAGTTAATGCTTTATTGAAAGAAAACCCATTCTTATAAAAAAAAATAAAGCATCGTCTTGATATGCATGAGGAGCCGCTGGCTTATATACTCAGATTGTCTAGACTTGAGAATCATATCATAAATGGAGGTGATAGAGGTGACTGATTACATTACTGCTGACCGAGAAGAAAAGTATGAGGAAAGGAAGGGAGAAAATAAGACATAATGTGAGCAAACTCTTTATTAAAGATGATTTTTGTCCCACCCATCATTACCAAATTATAAGAAAATGAAGTCAAACACGACCTGAACAATACATGTTCTTGTGTGGAACAAGTATACAGGATATTGTAATTGTGTGTTATTACTGTATTTGTGAAGTCACTAAATTAACTAAGTTGCCTGAACATCATGTCAGCACCCATTCTATCTATAGAATAACAGCTGCTACC
>JANJYP010000460.1:0-15189 GCA_024605115.1 Rastrelliger brachysoma | reverse complement strand
CTCTAGCCACTGACTGTGACATCTTAGACAGTTACAATAGTATACCTATCAACGTAAACACATAAGCTTCTATTGTTCCACGGTGGATAGCTTAGAGATTTCAGATTTCCTAAGATGTGCTTTGGTTCAGGGCTTTGAGAAAATGGGAAAAATTAACTAAAAGAAGTGATATTTCAACATACTGTTACATACTGTCTCTCTAGTTTATTTTGTGTCATACTTTCAAAATTGTACAAGTCACAAAGGAAATGAGGACAGTATCTGTTACCATGCTGCACTATAATATCCCACTATACAGCAAAATGCACAACAGGTGAAACACAATCCAAGAACTATATACCCATCACTGGTTAATGGGTGTTGTATAAATCAATTGGGATCCCAGCAGATGCCACATGTCATCATCAATCAGATTAGAGACATATCTGAGGGCTTTTTAATGATGTATGGGACAGAGATCAAGGGGGAAAGGTCACTGAGTTGGTAGAGGTTAGAGGTTATAGGTTGTTGTTGTAAGTTTGTGTTAAGTGTCCAATGGAGGACAAGCAAGGAGTCAGTCTCCTGCTAAGGGTCACAGAGACTGGGCAGTAAACTCCCAAGCTCCTTTCCAACACTTTATGTATCTAACTTTTGTCTTCACTGACCTTTCTGTTAAGATGTTAGAGACTGATAGAATCCTATCGTACTGACATCACTGTATCATAGCATGTTTTTGATATGCCTATTGTACAAATTAATCACTCAAAGCAAAATATTTTTGAAAAGTGCCAAAATGTGATTTTTGAAAGCATAGCTCAATATTTTGGGTAGTAATCTGCCCACAAACAAACATAGATATTATGTCAATTAGTGGACTAGGCAAATTTGGTTACCTTTGACAGAGCAATACAAACTGTTTCCTCTCTGCTCTCCGGCGTGATAGGCTACCTAACTCTAGGCTAGGAAGCCAATCAGCACTTCAAAATATTGCTTTACATTTTTTTCTAAGTTCTGTGAGTTTTTGCATTTGTTTTCCATATCATACTATCTATAACCATAATTTATACTTAAAAGGTCAGAAAAAATATTTTTGTACTGGAGGAAGAATTGCATCTCACAGGATTGATTTCATCCCTGTATGTTTAGACATATACAGTACAGTGCAGCAAGCATAATTAACAATTCTTCAATTCTGTTTCAAAAACACAGAGCTATTCTTGCTCAAAGAAGATTATGCGCTTTGAGAAATGCCTGAGGATAAGTTATTGCTATGTTTTTTCACTACCGGTGTTTGAGCCTCTTACCGTGGAGAAAAGAAAATACAATATAAAGAATGTGATTGTGTCCAATAAAGCAACTTATGAGAGCTTATGTAGTTGTGAATTTTAACAACTAAAACAATCTTAAGTGAACTGGAGTTTCCAAAAACAAATAATAAAGTCTCTATGCCTACAAGATTCCATTGCTGTAACAAGGATTAGAGGACAATAGCCAAAATCTAAGCACATGCAAAAATAATGGTCTGCCTTAAAGCTATAATAAGCAAGGCTGGCTTGGAGCTGACCTTGTCTATGAATGACAGAGTGATCCCCTTGGTCATAGAGCTGGGAGTATCACATCTTCCTTTTAATCCTAATCAGTAGCCACAAGAGCAACGTCAATCAATCCTGCACCATGGGGCCTTCAAGACCTGCCAGTTGGCTAGAAATAGGTTTCATTAAAAGCATATATGGAAAGAGATGGGCCCGGGAGGAGAGCTGCTAGACCATAGAAACGGCTGTTAAAGGTCCTATTAAAGATTGAATGGTTTCCACTCTAGTTATAAATCTGTCACAGGCAACAGCAGCGGTCTGGGTTCAAACAGTCAGGAACCCTGCAGGTGAGATAGCGATTAGTAATGAGGAAGGTGAGCCCTTTAGTGCCACAGTGTCAAAACAAGCATGGCAATGGAAGCAAAAGTGGCAGGTTAGGGAGCTAAAGATGACAGAGACATGATGAGGCAACACAGAGGGGCTTCATGAAAAATCAAACAAGGAGAAGGGAAAGAAAAAATACAGTATGAGAAACAGAGGCAAGAGCTGGAATGGTATGCTTAGATAATTAAACAAAGATTACCTGCAGTTTGCAGATTTTGCAGAAAGAACAGAAAAAAGGAAAGGAGGGTTATGAGAAAAGGGGGGAGTAAAAGGTGAGTTGTTTTGGGCCCAGCAGAGGGTGGAGGTCTAGCAGCAATAATATTTGTCAAAACGCTCCACATGAGAATCTGAGATGGGAATTCTCCTTTCCCCCTGGGAGGCTGTGAAGCGATTTAGGAACTGTAATGCTATACTGGAAATATTTACAGTGGGACCAGACTAGCAGTCAAAAATTGACGCGCTCCAGTGACAGAAAAAAGACAATATTTTGGCATTACGGGGGAAAGTGTGTTAGAAGAGAGATAGGGGAGTCAGGCAAGAGAAATAATAAGTGTGTGGCTTTTTTGTCATGGCGAAAGGAGGTGAAGGCTGTTTTGATATTGATTGGGGTGGAAGAGAGTAAGGTCAGGTGAGGGTGGGAGGCGCACAAGAGAGTTCAGCACACTGACGAATTGGGTGGTTCATTGAGGGTGTGGATCAACTAGAGACATTTTCTGTATTTTTGGGAGGGAGTTCTATCTGTTTACAGTGAGATAAAACATGTTAATGTAATTCTTTCTAATAAAATACATTTTATGGACTGCACTGCACTATGAAAGCTTGTCCCATTGAATGAATTGAATGAGTTGGATATTTTTTTATTTTGTTTCTTTCTTACAAACAGGTAAGTTTGCTTTATATAGCATTGGGAATCTACACTTGCTCTCCCTTCTTAACAGACTTTTTTATTTTCCTTTTGTAACAATACAAGGTGCATACCCACAAACTACTAACCTAGATACAAGGAGTAGGCCTACCACTGAATCAGAGCTCCCCTTTCTTTATTTCTGATGTTTCAACCAATTATATGTCATCATTAAGGAAAACCTTTCTTTTACATTTCCCTGTTGACTTACATGGGTTTTTACCTAATTTGTTTTTCAAAACCTTGGTTGGTCAGTTTTCACCTGTCAGTCACCAGACTTCTTGTGGGAATGCCACAAAACACTCACTGAATTGCACCATGACCCCAACTTGACTTTCTACCTGGAGGATAGGGAGGACTTTTTCTGGGCTGGAGGTACCAGTGTTGCATTTCATTTTAATATAAGTTAATTTTTTGAAATTCTAGGACTGGAGGACCTTTTGTTGCCCTTTTTGGATGCTGCATTCTAAACATTTATCTAGGACAACAACATTGCCAAAGCTATCCCTGGATAAGGTTGATAGGATATGTCAAAGACCACACACTAGCCAGCAGCACTTAGTCACTTTTAGGATTTATGAGATAAGACTTCTTGACCTTCTGCACTATTCTACCTTCAGGTCACTCAGGTCCTCTGACCAGATGCTAAAAGTCAAAGGACTATCATGCCTTTGCTGTTGCAGCCTCACAGCTATGGAATAGTTAACCTGTACCCTCTACTGAGAGTGTTTAATCTCTAATTTCTGCTCAACCAAGCTGTGTCAGAATCAACCAAGATCACATGCATATTTTCAACCAGCTGTGGTTTTTTTTTTCATCATGTTTATTTATTTGTATCTGTCAGTTGCAGTTCTGGAATAAATTGGTCAGTTCTTCTGGTTGTTATATGTAACTAATAAATAAAAATGACATGAGTAAAGTGGCCTTTATTGTCTGGAACTGAGTGGGTTATCCTGTGTGGCCAGCCCCTCCCATCTGTCATGCACAAGCGCTAAAACAAACATCACCAAGTATTTATACTTTTTTAGTGCAGTCACCTTGTGCCACATTGGTTAAGAGATGAGGTGTGAAAATAGCTCAGAGTGCCATAAATCACGTCTCTTTCTTTTTGTCCTTCCTCTGTAGTCCTATAGTGTCTAGATTAGTGATGAAATTTCCAGGCTGGCGATTCTCCCATATACTCACAGCCCAAACAAAGTTCTCACCTACACTGCAGCAGCTGGACATGGCTGAGATAACAAGCACTAAAGACAG
Source organism: Rastrelliger brachysoma (assembly GCA_024605115.1). Classification (NCBI taxonomy): domain Eukaryota; kingdom Metazoa; phylum Chordata; class Actinopteri; order Scombriformes; family Scombridae; genus Rastrelliger; species Rastrelliger brachysoma. Next base: position 11,136 of record JANJYP010000460.1, on the reverse strand, counting down.
CACTTTTCTTTCTCACACATGACCACTTACACATCATGGGTTGGTATTTCTGCCAACAAAGCTCATGTAACCCTCATCCTGCAGAGTTTGCAGTCTCAGTAGATATGAGATAAAAGGACTTCATTGCTTAACTGCATGTGTGTATAAAAGGTGCATGTGTGATTGTGCATCAGTGTCCGTGCGGCTCTCACACACTATCACTATCTCTTCGGTTGAAATGCAACATTTTGTCCAATAAAGATCTGTTTTTACACAGCAGAGGAGGTGACCTGCTGTTGCCCTGACCGACACAACACTACAAAAGGAGAGGATTTATCTCAGCACTCGACTTTGATTCTCACAAAGCCAGAACACCCTCTTCCTATAAGACACAGAGGATAAAATATCACCCACAGACCCAAATGACATTGACAGATCTGTGAAAACAGGCAATGAGCAGCCTGGAGAAAAATCTAGAGAGGGAGAGAGAGAGAAAGAGAGAGAGAGAAANAGAGAGAGAGAGAGAGAGAGAGAGAGAGAGAGAGAGAGAGAGAGAGAGAGAGAGGGGCAAAAACAAAAGCCGACAGTCTTTTTTTCTTCCTATGTACATCTGGATTCCTGCACTTTTCGGCCAATATGCGTGAGTCTGAAGGTCACCGGCTCCCCCCAGATGTGCACCTGACAAACAAACCAGTGAACATGCTTACTTTTCACTCCAATGATCAGCCCTGTGCGTAATGTGAGAAAGAACCCACACTTACCCATACTGTATACACATGCACATATGGAATCTGTTCTCTATCAGCTATCACAAATGCTTGTATGCCAATAAAGGCATTTTCTTAACTCTCAAACATACAAAAACATGTTATGAAGGTTGCTTTTGATACTGCTAATCTGCCATTTTATGGCATCCATTAAACCCACTTTAGATTTTCCAGTGAAGTATTTACACTGCTCACACTAATGTTGATATCCTTTGGAAAACTACATCATCTATTACCATGTGAATCTGATTATTTGTGTCAGACTTTTCACATGAAATATTGATGCCAAAGGCTGTGTGTACTCTCTCTGAGCAGTAGATGAGAGCAGAGGGAGTGATCAGTGTAAACCCCTTCAGAGATTGTAAAAAAAAACAAAAAAAAACCTGCAGGTGGGGTGGTGACAGAAAAAATGTATGAAAGCTATTTTTTTGCAGACTACAACATCAGCAAACTAAGCTGGAGAGTAATACAGTACTATTTGGCAGTGTTCATAATAATACTGTACATACAGTACAGTATATGGTCAGATTAAGAATGTAGTCTTCCTTTCACATACCACATTTGATATATTAAAACAACTTTTCCAGCCAGCCATTTCCTTGTTTTTATGCTGAAAATCATCTGCAGTGACCAGTAAATTGTCTGTGTAAGTTTAAAGTGCTTTAAGAACTCCCATCACACCACATCAGTTCAGGTCATAACCACCACTTCCTTAACAATGCATGATCTGGCAGCAGGTTGTCAGGCTGGTATGAGAGGAGCTCTGTCATTCTGACTCCTGCCCTTTTCCTTCTACTGCTATTAACATGTGTCAACACAGGGAAAGTGGTGACACACATGCACACACAAACTCTGTCAACACAGGCAGCAATTTGCAGACAGCAGCAGCGCCATGAACAGACTGTCCTGTCTGTTAGTCCTAGGAACCTACCATGTGGACTCTCCTCAGCCCCCATGTCGCTCCCTGCTTCTCCACACACTTCCATTCATCCTGAAACAGCTGTGGAGTAACGCTAAGTGTCGCATGTGTTGCTAAATGCTCCCTTCTGAATGGGAGAAATGCTTCACACGTGAGCCTAAAGAGTGCAGATCATCATTTCCTGTGTTACTCAGGGGCCAAGGGAACATTGAACAGTTGCTATAGCTGCACTGACAGAGAGGAGAACATCTATCTCCAGCATGATGCAACATAATCAAAATAGTTATAGTTAAATTATTATGTGTTGGATTAAGGACATATTTGAGCACTTCAATGATTCAAAACAGTGTGATATTTCTTGTTTCTCATTACACATGATTGTATCTCAGTTTTATTCATTGTTATTCAGTGAAAATGTCAGTTATAAATGTGATTTTGGTCAGCAAGGAGGTTTCTGAATTACCATGAAACCTCTAACTTTACCAAGAGGCAAAGAACACTGTCAGACATTGCTCTGACCAATAGTAGTAGTGTCCATTAATCTGTGAAAACTCCTAGGTTGTAAACCAAAAAATGCTATTTGAAATCATAATAGAGACAAGAAAGACAAGAAAAGTTGTGTTCATTCAACTTTTTAAAAAGATTGTGTGACAACACTCCTTAAAAAAGAAAGAAAAATAATGACAAAGGCAAAATTACATCACAGAAATAAAGGAAAGAAAAAGCACTCCTACAAAAGAATAGTCAAATAGGTAAAGACTTCAGTAAAGTTGTAACAGACTGAACTCAAGTTAGGTTTACATGGAATTACACATTTGTCCTTTCACAAATTCAAAAGTAAGTACTGAAGTAAGCAATACAACACACTCTTCAACTTTATACACTCAAACTGTCTCAACCTTACTTGGTCTGGAATGTCCACTAGCTCATGGTGGCTTATGTTAGCCAAATGTGGGTACATATTGCTGTGTAACTGACATTACTAAATAAGTTCAAGGATGTGACCATTTTACCATTATCACTACCATCTGTGTTCAGAGTGTTCAGTAAAAGCTATGTCTGGCTTTAAGATGCATGGTTTGACAGGTGCAGAGCAAAAAAGGGGTTATCTCGAGTGATATGCATATTGTTGTATGGGTATAGTATTGATATACTAACACAATATAACTTATTTAATGCTGATGTCCCACTCCTGTCCCTACAGAAACCACTGTGCCTATGTTGTCCAGAAGAATATTACATGCACCATGCAGGATGGAGTGGCCACCTATGTGAAGGCTGAGTACACCACCAAGTGTATCTGGGGTCAGAAATGTCCAGTTGTCATGTAAGTTAAAAACAGCAACAACAACAACAAACAAAGAAACAAACAACTTTAACACTGTAATTATCGTTTTTCATTCAGCAAACTGCAGCATGAGTGCAATGTCTAATATGCTAGATCAATGCTGCCCTCTAGTGTTTCCATGAGGTATTGTTCACATAAAGACATGCAAGTCCCCACCTGCATGCAAATTTGGGTTTGTAATCAAGAGTTCTTCCACACAGAACCACCACTGGTAGGCAATTGGTGTTTTCCATTCTGATTACATATTGGGCATTTGAAAGCTATTTTGGTTACTATGATTACATTAATTACATTACCCTGCCAAGCACCCTGAGCACACAAGGGAAAATTGTAGAATTGTGAGTTACAAATGTATGCTTGTATTTGGACGCTTTTCTCCTGTGAAATAAAAAGATATTTAATAAAATAAAATTTAAAAAAAATCAAGATACCACTTAAGTTTGGTGATGACCGTGGTTCAATTCTCTGATGCCACATCATTTACATTACACTTTATCTTAATCTCCTAATCTCCTAATTTAATCTGTGTTTAATCCCACAGAGAACAACATTATCCCTTTATCTCTGCTCTATGCCTCCCATCATCTCATTCTGTGTCCTGGCTCTGCAACTTAATTAGTAAAAACAAATGCTGAACTTTTGATAGAATCTGGCATGATAGTTTTACTGTCTTTTAAGATCTTCTGCTATGTTTACAGGTACAGGACATTCTACAAACCAAAGTATAAAGTGGGCTATAAGACAGTGACTGAGCTGGAATGGAGATGTTGCCCTGGCTACTCTGGGGAGAGCTGCTTCGATGGACCCACGTCACTGCCTGACATTATGATGCCGCCTATCAAGGGAGCAGGTAGTCCTCATCGTCCTGGGATCAAGGGCTTCCCCTATGGTCCTAGACCTCCCGTGGACCAAAGGCCTGGAAGCGGCCAGTTTGAGCCAGGAAAACCCTACCCTAATGTACCAGACCACAGACCAATACCCACAGGACAGCTGCCTGCTGGGAATGGAAAACCAAACTATGGTGAGAACAAAGTCTGGTTGATTTAGTGAAACTCTCTGGGGTTCAGATTTAAGATACTTTTCTGTGTGCTAGTGCACTGTAACACTGTAATTTATCTTAGTTCCTTTCTCCTTTCCATTTTGATCCCATGAAACACAGGACACAAATTTGGGATTTCTGGAGTGACTGGTGAACGTTTGGACCGCATGGAGGAAGATCTGCGCCGTCTCACCCAGGGCCTAGACACTCTCAATGGCATGGTGGCTGGCCTCGAGGAACGACTGCGAACATCTCTCCGGGAAGACACCAACAAAATCCTGGTGTCCCTCCTGCCCAATACTCCTCGTGTGCCTGACTCGACAGTAGGATTTGGGGTGATACCAGATGGGACTCCTGATGGACTGGGAGGAGGAGATAGCTTTACTGGATTTGGAGATCTTGCAGTGAAGGTAACGGAAGTGAGTGATCAGCTGCGGGCCAAGACTCACATCATAGAGGAGATTCAGGTATTGTGCTACTCTACTTGCACAAAGTTCTGTTGAATATATCTTTGCAGCTTGACCAAATCAAGCCTTTTTCCTTCATATATGAAATGCTTTTCTACTTTTCACCTGTTTGTGTCTTCAGGGAATGGTCCTCGGTCATGATGGCCAGCTGAAGAGGCTGTTGGAAGGAGCTGTAGGCAAGCCCATCTCTGGTCTTGGCAACACTTTCCGACTGAATGAGATCCTTGATGCCAAGTTGGCTGATGTTCGAGCTGAGATACTGGATGGTTTTGAGCACCGTCTGACTGGTTTGGAGAACCACTGTGATGAAAAGATTGGAGCAGTGCAGAAGCAGTGCCATAGAGAGCACATGGATGGTCAGGAGCAGATGCAGCAGTCCCTGGATGGAAGAGAGACTGGACTTAGGGAGGAGTTGGGCTCTTTGCAGGCTCAGATCCAGGGCCTTACTCTAACAGAGAGCTGCTGTGGACAGGTATAATACAGATGTAATCATAATATAACCAGCATGCAGTAAATACATCCAATGTCCGATGTGAAGAGCTTTGAAATTCATTCAAGGGATTTTGATGTAGGGAACATTTGTTAAGAACAGTGTGACTCTACCAAAGGAATTACTTGCTAAGAGTTAGATGAGAGTATGCCACTTCATCTAATAGTGTTGCTTAATATTTGGGCTTTTTAAAGTGTTAAGCTTACATGATATGGTGTGTTAATGTTATTAAGTAATGTCTGACACTGATGAAAGGCAGATTTTGTCAACTTTGGACTGATCCAGGTTAGCTATTAGCTAGTCTTTCCTATTCTTTATGCTAAGCAAGGCTAACTGACTGCTGGTTGAGGCTTCATATTTGACATAGACCTGAGCATAGTAACAATGTTCTCATCAAATTCTTTGCAAGAAATAGCGTATTTCCCAAAATGCTAAACTATTCCTATTGTTGAACTAATGATCTATGTATTACTGCAGGTAAACAGCCTGTCCCAGCGTGTGCTGCTGCTGGAGGAGTCAGTTAAAGGTCTCACAGAATCTCAGAGACAGTTCCAGACAGATCTCACTGACCAAAGCATCCACATGGAGACACTGGTTGAGACTCGTCTGGTGAACATAGAAAGCCGCCTGAATTGTACCGAGGGTGGACCTGATGGAGTAGGAGGGCTCCCTGGTGGTCTTGATGGCTTCAAGAACATGCTAGAGGACAAGTTGAAAACCCTGGAGGAGAGAGTGTTTGTTGCTGTGGAGGAGCTCAGTAATGCCACTGCACCAGCACTGCTGGAGGGTCAGGTGGTCCCTGCACTGGAGACAGAGATTGAATCTTTGAGGAGGAGAGTAGAGGGGGACCTGGGCGGCATTCAGAAACAGTTAATAGACCTGGAGCTTCTTTGCACCTCTTCCTGTGCACCCTCCACCCCAACAGCAGGGGATGTCAGTGGTGTGGAGGAGGAGTGGGATGGGATGGAAAAGAAGATGACTGACCGTCTGGACTCCCATTCTGATCAGCTGCACCGTCTAAACAACACCCTGCAGAACCTGCTTTTCCGTATTGCCCAGGAGGACTCAGAAGGCTCAGTCCAAGGAGAGATCACCCTGCTGAAGGTCAATATTAATTCTGTGAACCGTACTTTGAAGGGCCTAAAGGACTCTATTCACTTCATTGCAAGTGAAGTGGGCCATGCTAACTCCACCTGGAAGCAAAGAGAGCACCACCTAGTCAACCAGATGCAAGGAATCACCAAGCTAGTGGGCCATCAAGCCTCACTCCTGGGGGCTGGAGAGAGGCGGCTGGCTCAGATTAAGGGAGAACTTGTGGCCTTGAAGAGAAGGCTAGCTGGGGAGCTTCAAGGTTGCCGAAGCACAGCAATAGAGGTGCAGAGGGAGGTGAAGGACGTTGATAGCAGGGTTAGTCAGGTAGAGGGCCAATGCAGCAGCCTGGGGGAGCTTGCAGAGCACCTAGAGAGGATCAGGGCTGAGCTTGAAAAACACTCTGACTCCTATCTGGCTCAGGTAAATGGCACCCTGGCCATCCATTCTGAACAGCTAAAAGACAAAAACTCAAAGACCAAAAAGGAGACCAGTAGCGTCTGAGCTACANGAGAGAGAGAGAGAGAGAGAGAGAGAGAGAGAGAGAGAGAGAGAGAGAGAGAGAGAGACTTGTGTGTGCTTCTCACTAGGTTCAAGTGACTTCCTTTGCTTCTCTCCTTCCTTTTTCAAACACCATCTGCTTATTAAGTGAAGCAATGAAAGTCATTTCCCATAAGCCCCCTTACCCCAGTGCCTCCAGATGCCCTGGGTATTTAGTTTAGTGAAGTGAGGAGACACAGAATACAAAGACACACCTGTGGTTGTATAGCTGGGCTTTTCCCTTTGAGATTTTATTCTATGGGGCATTGGTTTTCTTTTTTCTCTGATCATGATTTTTTTTTCACATTTTACCTTTTTTAACTTATATGAAGTGACTGCATTGTTATGATGTTAAACTGTGTTAGACATGTTACAAAAATGATTAAAAAAAGTGAATGATGTGGGACTAATACGCTGCTACGGGTTGCCACTGACAAGCACGCTCAACATCCTCTGTGTGGATTCTTGTCTGGTCTTTTTAAAATGAATACTGTATGTCAACTTGGTGCTATTTACATTATTTGTAAACAATTGTTTGTACACATGTTAAAAAAATGACATACATCTGCTTTGACAGCCGTGTGTGTTTCCTGCAGCAATGTTTCAGGTTGCAGATAAGTTCCAAAATTCACCACCTGGGGACAGCAATAACACATTAAATGGCATGGTAGATGGAAGAGAAATAAAATGTAAAACCAACACTCAAGGACTGTGCTTTTCAGACATATTTTGGCCTTCAAAATCCATGACACTAGATGTAATCTGCTAAAAACAAAATTTCAACACAACCATTCCAGATATAGTGCTGGAGCTCCCTTCAAAGTGCATATGGAATTTATTGTTGTTGTTGAATGCTTTTTTGTGTTTTTATTGATGGATATTAACTCCATATTCACCCAGGCACAAATCATGAATAGTAGGGAAACAAAATACAAATGAAACTAATATATATATAATAGTAAGTAAATTAATAAACCTCTCAAAACACACAAAATGATAAAGTTCTATAAAACTGAGGATCATCTATGAAATTTGATGTCTCTGTTACATTAAATTAATGCAACACGGCTAGAGATTTTAGCCGCAGTATATAGCCACCACAGGTTTTTTTCATACACATTTTTTTTTTCTATAGCAGCTGCTACCAAGGATGGTGGCTTCACAGGCGTTGTCACACATTTTGATAGCTGTAAAGAAAACATTATAACAGATGTGGAGAATGTCATAAGTGATAGCTACAATAGTGGAAACCGTAGTGTCTGCCTGTTAAACACTACCACCAATATTCAATGTAATGCAGTTATTCATCTAGAATCACATATGTCAGTACATCAAATCTTATCAAAACTTATATTAAATGTATATATACTATAGCAGAACCATGCTTAATATCAGCTTTGTATGAGGAAAACACTGAAAACACTGAAATTCTTAGTTACAGAATTTAAAGGAAAAATAATTATTTTCACAGGCAGGTAAAGTCCACCAACAGCCCAAGGGGAGCACTGAATATTCACTCACACAGTTGTGTCAGGTAGGCACAATATGCTCATCAGTGTCCTTTGTTGGTCACACAAAGAACTCAAAACCCTTTGCTTCAATCCAGTAATCTTTGAATAGATATTAACATCATTTTTCAGTTATTTCTGTCATTTGCTGACAGGCTGTGGAAACAGCAAATAAAGAAAAAAATAATTTAAATAACAGGTAAAAACAACAGGAAAAAAACATCTATGCTATCATTCTTTGCATGAGACAAACCTTGCAGAAAAATCAAAAGACCAATTACCATTCGGTTTACTGAGGTGCACAGCAGTACATGCATAGTTGCAACAACTACTAAAACAAAACAAAGACTGATATCCGGTTGGTTAATGTGCAGGTAGTTCCTGGTGATGGCAGTGGGGGAGGTGAAATAAGTGATCCACAGGAGGGTAGTAGTAGTGCACTAGGCCTGCAACTGTAAAAGGCAGAAGGAAGAGAGAGAGAAGAAGGGGGGCTGAGTAATGTCGCCGCCCTGAGGACATTAGAGTATATTCCTTGCACAACGGGTTTGCTGGCAACACATGTTGTAAAAGTAAAGTAAAAGTAACGGATGCTCAAAAACTACACTTGCTATGATCCCCATTGTTGATTTAAAAATGACAAAGTCATAAAGTCAAACAGCAGTTTAAAAAAAGCTGCATCACATTTATTTTCCTCAGTATTTGTTATCGCAGAAAGAGGATGGGCATGGTGTGGTCAGATAATAGGGTGAAGTCATTAGGTGAAAGTGTGGAGGATATTAAAGTGTTTGTGGAGTCAGAGGCCAAATGACAGTCAGTGATAATAAATGAAGCTGAGTGAAATGAACTGTAAAAATTAGTTGGCTCTGCACCACTAATGCAATGTCAGCCAGTCCTTTGCATCAGTACATAGTTTTTTAATGACAACATCTCTCTGTTACCGGAAGAGAATGAAACAATCCCAGCATAATGCAAACCAGAGGCTAAACATAAAAATAAAACTGTTGGAGGGGCAATATAGAGTAGATGGAGAGGGTGGAGGTCACAGGCAAAGACAAATATGTATATGCTGCATGGGAAGAAAGCTGGCTGACAGACGAGGGGGAGATGAATTATTGTGAGATGATCATGAGACAGGAGAAATCAAGTAGAATGGATGTAATGAAACATTTCAAAAGATAGTACAGTGAGGTGACACCATGGAGAGGAAATGAGCAGAGACAATGTATGAGTATGGCAATGACAGTCAGTATAGGGAGGAGGCTTACCGTAGGGAATGAGCCCGACTAGCTGCAGAGGAATGTTCAAGCTGATAGACAGGGATGTGACAAGGGCAGTGCAGGAAATGGACACTGAGGTGGAGGGCCAAGCAGTTTCAAGGAGGATGAATAGCAAAAGAAGCAGAAACAGTTGTGTTTATTGCCTTCTTGTCCCTCAGCTGCATGCCTTGCCCTGACAGGAAAGCAGGTTAGAGTCACAACAAGGCTCTTGAAGCTGGAGAAAATACTCGCCTACGCATGAGCCTCCTAAAACACCAACAGTGGGCTGCTACAGCAACAGCAGTGTAAGTTTAAACCCCAGGGCTTGGCAGCAGCTGGATGCTCTGCCATCCCTTGGGAAGCAGCACTACACTGGGGACTGTCCTATTGGTGACCTGGAGAAGCAAAAAGGGGGATGGCAATGAGAGAAAAAAACACCCGAGAGAGAGAGNGAGAGAGAGAGAGAGAGAGAGAGAGAGAGAGAGAGAGAGAGAGAGAGAGAGAGGGGGAATGGAGAAGTATTGTAATGCTGTTTAATACTTATACCTGAAACCATGACAAACTGTACATAATACCAGGTATTGTTACAAATTCATGTGACATGCAACCACTGTGGTTTATCTTCTTCCACTTCTTGTTTTAGCATGTGCATGAGCCAGCGTTGTCTTAGTGTGCACACACACACACACACACACACACACACTCAGCATCCCGTAGGGCACTGTTGTTCTCTATTACTCAAACATTTGATTTAACCAGATATGAGAGTGCAGGCCCGTTAATGCATGATGTCAGCGCATATATCATATAGAAGGTACACACAAAGCTGAAAATGTTCTAAAGCTAAAGGGCACGTTTCTCTGGTTGCTTCTCAGTGCTGCAAGAGGAGGCATGAACATACACACACAATGGTGTGAGAGCACAGTGGAAGTGTGAATGAAGAGAGTTCAGCTATTTTCTGATGCGGATTCCAGTTTAAGACACTCTGTGAGAAGACGAGCAGTGAAACAGACACACAAGCAGAATACAAAGGCAAAGGCGCCACAGATGACATCAAAGCCTTTGAGTGGCACAAGACTCAAGACGATGAGTGTGGATGAATTAATAAGGGATATGCATGTGTGTGTGCTGGCTTGTGTTGTATACACATGGCAAGGGAACTGTTGAGATCTTAAGAGCTGCCCTCTGTGTGTGTCTGACAGCTAAGTGACAGTGGCGTTAGCATACCAAAGCCTTGTGTTTCCCAGACTCCATAAAGATGTGGCTACTCCAGCTGAGTCTGTGCCTCTGCCAAGCATCTCCTTCTCACACACATTGCAGCTACTGTTACACAGCAGGAAAAGGGAAAGGGGGTTTTCTATGCAGATAAATGGAAAGTATTTTTGCACATTTTCAAATACACAAATGCATCATGTTAATAAACCATGATTTGAAGTGGCATATTCTACTACTGGCTTCTGCTACTTGGCATTTTCTTTTCTGAGCATATAATTAAATTATCAGTGGTCACTTCTGTTAACTGGCAAAGATGCGCAGTTAATGTGCTAAATGCCACAGGGCCTCTCATCAAAGTGTCTCATTCTACTTTTTCTCTCTCTGTGACAGGCTGGACAATCCCAACAAGCATCATCTTTGTTTAAAGATCCGGATGTGTATGTGGTCATGCACTTTAGGAAGCACACACAGATACACACCTGCAAAGTGTGAGCAGAGCAGTCAGAATAACAAGAATAA